>CAEFZX010015755.1:0-91268 GCA_903066825.1 Alfaro cultratus | reverse complement strand
TTGTTAGGCCTTCTAACAAGCCATCATTTGATTCAGGTGCGTTAAACGAGGGAGAGAACTAAAACATGCAGGATGCCGGCCCTTGAGGACCGACTTTGGGCATCCCTGGTGTAAAGATTTAGTAGGCCAAACCAAGCTGAGTACAGATTTAGCCTTTTTGTTTAGCTTTATTACAAGTTTACCAACTCATAAATGAAATCTTATTAAAACTTTTAATGTCATATTGGATTTGAGAAGCTTCTCTTTTCTTAATCTACACTTTGAGGAGTTGCAACGTTATCCCTGTGTGATATGGAGCTGAAGTTTCTCTGCTTTTTAAAGTCAGCGAAGCGCCCCCGCAGTGTAAGCAGAACAGCTTCTTTGGGGTTGTTTGGGAATCTTCCCAGCCGTTGCGTTTTTGCCTTTGGCATGCCCCCTGCTTTCAGAGCACGCAAGAGTAATTTAGTTGTCTCTTTGTTTGTTTGTGTGCAAGAGAGAAGCAGAGAACGATCTAGACCTTCCTTCTGTGTACGCAAGTGTGTCGAATCTGTCGTTTCGACTTTAAATTAAAAAGCTTTGTGCATTTTTCGTGTTGTTCCTCGCTTACAAATCACCACGGCTTCCTCATAAATGCTGATTAATAGTTTGTGCGAGCGTGAGGAAGGCAATGCTCCCCATCTACCCTCTCACCGGTGGAGATTTCAGCTATTCGTCCACATCGCTGACTTCAAGCTCACTTCATGAATGAAGAGGGCTTTCGCCGTCTTCTGTTTCCGTCCAGAGCAGCTTACGAGAACGGCGAGACAAAACCACTCTGGCAAACAGACGTACAGAGCTTTGGAGAAAACACCGGGGAGAAATAACCAGATGTGCTCTACATGAAACTTCCTGTTTGTGCTCGTGAGCATGTGTCAACCAGACGCTGTCTGACATGGAGATAGTTGTTGGGGGAAGACTGCAGGTTCTCTTTAAAAGTCGGCTTCTAAGTGCGAATTTCCTCCGCTGCTGTTTACGAACGGTTGCGTGTCTCCGTGTGAAACTATGACGTTTACGATGCGAGTACGGCAGGAAGAGCTTCTTGCATGGTTCTGTTCTCGTTGCTCCAGCGTGAACGTGGGGATGGAGTTTTGCGATAGATGTTGCTTTGAAGCTTCACAGCAGAAGTTGGAAATGGAGATGTTATTGCATGGCAGTGTGCAGCAGAAGGCAGATATATTTTTGTAACATTTTCTTTCACAGTTTGTAAGATAAAAAGCATTTTAACGCCTCTTTAACCATTATAACGATTGCAACAAAGCTGAAACGTGTGTCCAGTACTTCCATTCAAACGGCCTGAGTCAATGCTTTGTATATGCATTCAACTCCCTGCTGCTCAAAGTTGCAACTACTTTGTATTTTTAAAAAATATATATAATGAACTTTGTGCTTCTAGTGTGATGCGTTGTAGTAAAAGTGTAAATACATTTGTTTGTTGCACCGTTTTTTATTTTAACTCGGGTCAGGAGGGCATTCTGATCGACTGAGAGGCAAATGATAGAAATGATTCAACTCTTCTGTGCTTTAAAGGTAATAAATGGTAGTGTTTCGCCAGCAGATTGGAAAGAGTAACAGGAAACATGTAGGGGGGGAGAGATAAATAGAAAGATAGTGAAGCGTTATGGTGCATGTTTTGCAAATGAGCAGATGGACGGTTGACTAGATTTTTATGAGGACAATTATAAAGCTGTAAAAGCCGACATCCAGTCTGGAAACCGAAACTCATCCTGCCCAATCTTCTGTCTGATTGCTAATGTTTGCAACTCATCGGGTAACTAAAAGGTCAAGTTAAAAAAAAACAAAAAAACTACAAAGTAAATAAAGCTTTCTAAATACAGCAGTAATGTTTTTGTTGCTTTGTTATAAAACCAAAATCTGACTCCGTCGCTGCAGAGATCCCGGAAAGTAACCAGGAGCTTTTGTGTCAGACCGTCGGTTCCGGCCCAAAACAAGATGCGCGCCTTTCATGTGGAAATGAAAAGCGACGAGTGCTTTGGCAAAATGATCGACGGCCCAAACTTTCTGTTTTTTGTTCGTCTCCCGGATGTTTTCTTGAGTGTTCGAGGAAGCTGGAGGTGGAGCCACAGGACTTTCTGTGGGTCAGCTAATGTTTTGGAGCTGACAGCTGCTGAATGGCCACGAGTGTGCAAATCCGAAAAAAAAGAAAAGAAAATGATTCCAGTGTGAAAAATTGATTTAATCCATCACAGTCTCCTGGAACACCGGATAGGCCTCGGTTATTATGCAAATACCGTAAATTATGGATTTATGCTAAATCAGGAAAAAGCAAACGTATGTAGAAGGTTTTATGTTCCCTGAAGAGAGAGAGGGGAGTCTTAGGAAATCTAGAGTTTGCATGCAGGCTTGGTGGGAAGCGGAGGAGGCAACGCAGTCATGTGGAGAAGAGACGGCTGAGACACCAAGGAACCAATTTGATTGAAATTCAATTCCAAAATACTTTATTTATCCCAAAGGGAAATTAAATGTTGTTGTAACTCATAATTCAAAGAGTTTCCATCCATCCATTCAGGCTTTATACTTAAAGCCTTTCCTCAACAGAAATAGCTTCTGCTTTTTTGCAGAAGCATTTTATTTAATTTCAAGTCAGGATTCTGCTAATATGAAAAAAAAACATGGAGTTTGAAAAGTAAACATTTAAAGAAGCCCTGGGTATTTCACATTGATTTTTTTAATTTTTATTTTCTTGTTCATCTGGTGTGGTGGCACCATCTTCTCCTTGTCCGTGTGCTATTTAATGAATGGTAATGTCATTCATCTTTCTGTCTTTTTTCCCCACAGAGTCATCAAATGCGTCTCTGTTGACGAACGCTGAGAAGATTGCCACCATAACCACCACTCACACACCTCAGCAACAGGCGGCACCTGAGACCAGGTGAGCAGCACTCTTTGAAATAAACTTTGAATTGATCGGAGAAGCTCTTAACGGCAGCTCTGTTTAGTCTGCTTTAATCAATTTGCAGTTCGTTTGCCTAGAAAGTCCGGTTCATTTGGGGAGATGTGAATGTGCCAATCGAACTCTGGTCTGCCTAAAACTCAAGGTCTCGACTCAGTGAACTCTGGTGCAGTTCGAATGTATATGGGAATACAAAGCGGACCTGAAGTTGCTCTAAAAGCAGGAAGCCAAAGATAGCGCAGGGCATTCTGGGTAAATGTGACCAAAACAAATATAAGAGTCTAACACTAGAGGGAAAAAAATGTCTTGTGGTCTTTTGCCAGAGACCAAAGAGAAATCCTACAACTGCTAAATGTGATGCCTCTCTCTCTCTCTCTCTCTATATATATATATATATATATATATATATATATATACACATATATACAGTGTATGTATATATATAGTGGCATCACATTTTAGCAGTTGTAGTTGTGTGTATATATATATATGGTTTTTTTTGTTGTTTTTTTTTACATTTTTCAAAGAAGGAATTTGCATTCACGTTTTCTTCTGAGATTTGTATGTTGTTTCCTTCAGTCGTTCTTGGTGCAGCATCACCACAGTTGACATTGGAAACAGGTTTTCGAAAGCATTTGGATTGTTTGACACGGTGCAGTGTGAAAGCGAACCGCCCCAGCTGAAAATGTAGCAAATGTTTCCATTTTGGTCCCCAATTGACTGAGTTTACCGGACTATCATGTTAAAAAAAAGAGAAAGATTTCTAAAACGGACTTAGTTTGACAAAAGTTCTTTGTCATTAAATTCTTTAATTTAAATAAGTATCTTTTTTTTTTTTTTTTTCAGGACCAACACCAAACCGAAACAGGAATCTTATGAGTTTAATACCCCTCCAAACCCTCCTCTGCAGCCCCCCATCCAGCCAGACTCAACTCAGGTAAGTAAAAAACACTCACCAGTCATTCACCTGTCCGTTCATCCATTCCATGTCTCCATCAAGCACTCACCACTTCTAACCACTTCCCCGTTGTCTCCTCACCCATCTATTTAAGCTGTTAGGCCATCCAGAACACACATCCAAGCTCCACGCTTCAGCTCACACACACACACACCCAACCACCTTCCCAAGGACGAATGGTGCACATTTTTATTTATTTATCTCCTTGCGATCGCCGGCTGCCGTCGGCCAGAGTCCGTGCATTAAGGAAAGCCTGTTTACTTTCAAAGTACCTCCTCAGTCCATTGTGTTCGCCGCTGAATTAATCTGGTCTTGTGGAGATGGCTCTCCTCGATAACATTGATCCCTCTGCAGAGGAGATTAGGAGGGCATGGAGACAAAGCTGCAGAGACTGTCTGCCTGTCCTTGTGCTGCCTAGTCTGTCTCTCTATTGCCTAGAGCCCAAAGCATCAATAATTCAGCATCCTTACACCTGACCATATGCATACACACATATAGAAACGCACGCACGCGATGCGAGTGTGCCTTTCCTGGAGGTGGCATTTGTCCCCTCGCTCCTGAAATTAGAGACAGCTTTAAAGGGCGCACAAAAACCGCACACTTTAATCGAATCGCACATATGACCTTGATGCTAACACATCCGTCTCTGTGCATCTGTCTGTTGTTTTTTTTGTGTGTGTGTGTGCGTGCGTGTGTGTGTGTGTGCGTATGTGTGTGCGTGTCCGCACGCCTCCATCTAGGACTCTGAGTTCTACTCGGTGGACCTGGAAAGAGACAGCAAAGGCTTTGGCTTCAGCCTGCGGGGAGGAAGAGAGTACAACATGGACCTGTACGTGCTGAGGCTCGCCGAGGAAGGAGCCGCGGTCCGCAACGGGAAAATGAGGGTACGCACACGTGAACCGCACAAGCTCCAGATCTACACATTTAACTTAAAGTTTGTAAAGATCTATTAAGTAGAAATGCTTGGCAACAGGAAGCTGGCTTGTCTTCTTTTTTTGTTTGTTTGTCCCTGTGATGACAGCAATTTACATTAAAGATTAAAGATAGAGTACTTAAAGTTTTACCGCTTTTCTCCCTCCTCCTACAAGCTTTGTCTGAGTTGTGTCTCCTATGAATTGTGAAGTCTTCTTCTGAAATGTGAGTGCGTTTTTTTGAGGATAGCTGAGATGCCCTCTGATTCTCGGAATCGTCTCCCACCGAACAAGCAGGCGATAAATGGATCCCGTTACTGATGCACTGTAAAAATGAGATTGCGTACCCGATAACTTCACTTTGTAATTAATGGGTTGTATTCGGCTGTGCTGCAGCGATGGCAGCATTTCACTTTAACTGGAGCAGATCTGAAACATGTTTCGGTGTGAAACCACAACACGAGTTCCCCAGAGAGTTTTTGTGAGCTCCACTGTCCCACTGCAGGTCTGCGTCTTGTCTTACTGGCTCTTACCTCCCCTCTCTTCTCAATTCTGGGTTTCAATTTAATTGTCTTAAAAGCATCTCCGGAGGAGTAAGCTGAGGAAATTTGTTTCCTTTCTGTGTGACAATGATGTAGTGATCTAAACGGCTTATTTAATAGAAAGAATCGAGGATATTTAATTAAACCTGATGATAGCATCTCTGTTTATATAATCCGATTAGACGTGCTTGGTTTTTGTTTTTTTCTTTTCCTTTTTCGCACAGTTTTGCAGGAGATCTCAGCAGATCATCTCTGATTGCGTTGAGAGTTTTATCCGTCGCATACCGATTAAGCTGCTTTTTTAAGGTGCCATCTAAAACAGCTGACTCTTTAGTCTGCCTCAGAGACTATACAGCCATCAGCCTAATGCTATCCATCGTAAGGACTGACACTGTGGGAGGTATCCCACAATTACTGCCAACTATGCTTCAGTAAATATAAATGGTCACCTAGTGGTTCATTGAAGCAAAATTATTCACTGAATGTAGGAATGGGTGCGCAATGAGACTTTCGTGGTTGAATTACCTTGATTAAAAAATGCTATGGTTCGAATTCATGCACAGAGAAAAATATTTACCATGACTTTTACCTAGAATAGGGAAGCTAAGCTTAATCTTCCTGCTGCTGAAATATTATAACGTCTGATTTTTAGAGTTATAACAACATCATTTATGACATTTAGTTGTTGCTGTTTTAACCTACAAAGATATTTTTATAAATTGGAATTCAGTTTAGGGCTGAAACAATTAATCAGATTAATCGTGATGATTTGTTTATTCAAATAATCATCAACTAATTTAGTAAACAATTAATCATTTACTGAAGTATATGAACTCAAAAAAAGGCAATTGGCTGAAAGAGCAACACATTTAGAGCAGTAAATAAGCCAAAACTGTCAAAAGAAAATTTTAATTGTTCACATAAAGTCAAAAAAATAAAAAAATACCTTTGTAAATATGTTCTACCCAACACTCCTCATGTTGACATAGTTTTAGCTTCACCTGGTTCAAATTGTGTACAAAAACCTCCTATTGAGCAACTTTTACGATCCTCTTATTAATCAGTTAATCCAAAAAAATAATATACAGATTACCCCTGCGGTATTTTAGGGAAATATGCACATATGTCTTTCTAATGCTCTCCCAAAATGCATTTGCATGCGAAACACCTTTGAAGAAGTTATTAGCTCTTATTCTGCACAGTTAGGAAAGTAAGTTGGTGTAATCTGATTATTTGTACATGCATGTCTGAATCCTACAGCTTGCACGAGTTCAGGTTATTTAGAGGAATTATTAATAGCAGCAGCAGCAGCTCTATGAGGCAGAGAGACGTGTCAGACAGAGATCTACTCCCTGCCAAAGCATTATTCCCCTGGTGCAGACGGCTCTGACAGCTTAACCTGAGGAGGGGATTCAAGGAAGCCAAAAGTGTTTCTTCCTTCTTCCTGTTTTTTCTCGTGTCTGTCTCTCTCAGTGTCAAAATTGCTGCTCTCTGATTTGCTCTCTGCAAAACGGTTGAGGAAAAGCAGGAAAAGCTGCTTCAGAGCATCTTTATCAATCAGATTTTAAACTGTAATTTCTTGTCAACCTGTCCAACCTTCCCTTCTGTTTTTTTTCCGACGTCACGTTTCTCCATACCTTCCCGCTTCACGTCTTCATCCTTCCGTCCTGCCATTTGTTTTCCCCGCTGTGGTTTCCTCTTGTTTTGTTTTGTTTTTTTCTGCCTCCTCCCTACCTCACCTGTCACTCTGCCTCTCTTTTTTTCTGTTTCCTCTCCCCTCCCACCCCTTCTTGTGGCCTTGCGCCTCTCCCTCCAGGTCGGAGATGAAATCCTGGAGATCAACGGCGAAAGCACCAAAGGCATGAAGCACGCGCGGGCCATCGAGCTCATCAAGAACGGAGGCCGACGCGTCCATCTGGTGCTCAAGAGGGGCGACGGCTCCGTGCCTGAATATGGTGGGTCAATCTACGAAAACATTCCCTTCTCCCCCATCTTCACACCCTGAGCTCGGACGGTGGCGGGGTTTGAAGGTGGCAAAGAACTGAATCGCACGTCGGGGATCCCTTTGCCCCTTCCTGGCATAGACACACCAGGGACGGGAAGGAGGGTTTGCTGGGCTTTAAAGTCTTTCTGTGGTGAAGGTCACTCCTGTGCTTTTGGATTCTGGGCGTTGGGGGTGAGGGGGAGGAGCTTAGAGATTGCTCCTTCGGGTGTCGTTGGCCCCTCCAACTGTCGCCTGCTCTCAGTTTCCATGTCATCCCGCTGTCACTTTTCACCTTCTGGCCGCTCAGCTAAAGCGCCCTGTCAGGACTTTACAGAACGGTGGTGGGCCTAATTTCAGTGCAACATATATATATATATATATAAAAAACTGTTTACAGGGTTGTTTCTTTTCCAGAGTAGGAAAACAAGTTTAGTTTTTTTTTTTTTTTTTTTAGGAAGAAGTGACATATGTTGCTTTAGCTCATTGTTAAACACCAGTTCAGCATTAAAAAGGAAAAAACACTTGACTCTTTGCTTTCCTAGAAAAGGTGGGACGTCTCATAGCTTTGGCCTCATTGTGACACAAACATATTTATGATATTTATTGGAGGTGAATGTAAGCTACTGAACTCCTTAAGGTTTTAAGTGAGAACTGTGTTAAAAAAGAAGAGGCAGCATAATACAAGAACATCCAATGAACTGAATTAGCATTAAAGCGTTGACTTATTTCAGTAATTAAGTTTGAAATTGAAATCTATATGGATTCATTACACTCGAAGCGATATATTTCAAGTGATGTACTGTATGTGTCTCACTCTCTTCCGGACCTAAACTCCATTGATTCTCTATCGTGTTCGTTGTCCAGTGATACCATGATCATTAAGGCAGGTATTGGTACTTTTTGCTGCGCGGGTCAGTTGCCAAGTCTTGCTGAAAAAGAGAAGCAGCAAAAGCTCTAAGATGTCCTTGGGGACTTTCGACTTGTAGAAAACTTGGGAGACCAACGTTAACAGACGGCAAGTCTCCCTGAAACATAACTGACTGTGAAAACTTCACACTGGACCCCAAGTCTGTTCACTTTTCCTCCATTTTCTCTTTCAAGCTCCAAAAAATGTAAAAAAAAAAAAAAAAATCTGAACTGAGGACTTGGGCCTATGCACTGTAGTCCCCTTTTTCTCATTTGCCCAGTTAAGACAACTCTGCTGTTTTCTCAGCTCAGTCCTATTCCAAAATTCTTCCTAATCCCAAAGCAAAATTAAAGTCTTGGTCATGAGTGGCTTAAGACAACATCAATCTATTTGTCTGAGAAACTAAACTTAGGATTTCTGCTAGCTGTTTGCCATATTCATCAAAGTTTATAGAAACAAACACTTGAAATGTATCAAACTGTCTGGAATGAATCACCGTTAAACCCAGTTTGACTTTTTGTATTTAGTTACTAAAATAAATTCACGCTTTGACGATGATCTCATTTATCAAGATGCCTTTGTACTCTTTGATTTTCTGTTTCCAAGCCAAAATTCTGCTACATTGTGCTCAACATTACTCATTCATCCATGGATTTATTATTTTTATTTTTTTCTGTTGCACCCATTGTCAATGTTGATGTCATTAAAATGCTGTGAAGATTAAAACACCCAACGCGACACGTCCCCCCATGCAAACAGAAAATGAGACCTGGCGCTTATATAAAGCTTTTGTACAGCGATGAAATGAATAGAGACATTTTTACGAGTATTTTTGTTCATTGTACAGAGCCATGAATCAAAGCCACATATAAATGGAGAAAAAAAAGAAAAGAAAAGTTTATTACTGCATGAACTTGTCAAGAGTGTACATTTGAAGTTTTTTGCCCCCTATATTGTCGATTTTTCCATAATATTTATGGAACATTTCTTTTTGTATTGTTATTGTATTGACAAGTTTGGATTGATAGTCAAGTCATGAACATTTTTCATTGTCTTGCTTTGTTTCCTTTTTTTTTTCTTTGCGTGGAGAAGCATTTGCTTGTGGAAGTTTATTTGCGGTTTTCAGATCTGCACCGATATGGTGTCATGTGAACTTTGTATGTTTTTGATCATCGTTTGTATTTTTTTAATTTTTTAAGTTGACACGACCTTTTTGACAGTCTTGCCAGTGTTTCTTCTTTTTGATTTCTGAGACTTATTTTTTTTCTGCTGCTGCTTTGTCAACATGTACAAGTGTGTGTTTGCGTGCGTGTGTGTGTGTGTTTGGGTGATTGGGGGTGGGGTGTCACTGTTCTGTGTAACTAGTGGCTTTCACTGAAGGGTTTGGGCAACTTCCTGGACTGTCTCTTTACTCTGAATGATCAAATAAACACTCTTTTTTCCAATAAGAATCAACACAATCAATAACTCTCCCTTGTCTTTCTTCCAGTTGGCTCCAAGCAATCTAAACTTCTGTGTTCTTTGTTTTTTTTTTTTTCTGTTTTTGTGTATGCTCTCCTCTCTCTGTGTTGCCCTGGGCTCTTGTCTTCCTTCAGGGATGGCCGCTCCCCATCTCACCGCAAGTGTGAGAAATGACAAGATGGGGGAGGCCTCTGTCCTCCAAAATCAGACCACGGTTTGTAGCTGTCCTCCTCCTCTGTCATCTGGGTTCTCCTCCATCTCTCTTCATCCTGATGTGTGTGTGCTGTGGCCTCAGATCACCTCATTCCCTCGCTCTGCTCCATGCATATACAACCGTTCACCTAACTGCCGCTGTGCAGCTCTCGACTAAAGCAACCCATGCATACGCTTGTAAAATCTGGAAATTTAAGTGTAAAGAGTTTGTTTAGCTTTAGTTTAGGCTCTCTTGTGTGTGGACTATGGAAGATTCCAACTCCTTATGCTAAATTTTTGCTGCAGTTGTATTTATTTGTCTGATTTATGTGTTGGGCACATTAGAGAAAGAGGGAGTTAGACTGCCAATAGATTATATGTACACAAAAAAATGCTGGTTTGTTTTCTGGTCTGGACTCAATAGCAAAAAAAAAAAATCATTAAAAAGAAATGCAGGAGAAAAGGTTCATGGATGTAGGGAAGGAGCATATATGGAGGAGGGAGGCCATGGTAAAGTCTAATGGGAAAAACTAAAAGAAGAAAAATATAGATGTTTTCGCTTGCACAACTATAAAAACAAAGATTTACTCTTCGGCCAGTAAATAACCACTGTGTTGGTTTTGTTCCAAAAATAACTAAAATGTTCAATTTGTAAGTGTTTTAAAACTCTAAATGTCTTGAATTAGAAAATAAATAGAAGGTTAAACAAAATACAAAATTTGCTTCAAAGATCCATATTTAGCTTGGAACACGTCTCACCAAGTTAAACCATTTTTATGTTTCAAGTAGACGCTTCAATTAATGTTGGGTATTATTCCAAGACAAACCCGAGGCTAAAAAAAACCCCATTGAAATTCAACTTTTAGTGTTCAGTGCAATAGTTTTAAAGATGAAAAATTTTAGAATGAAAAGTATTTAAGAACATATTGTGGGGTTTTTCTTGATAGTATGTACACCTATAACTTCATGTTACTGCAGTCAAAGCCTCACAAACATTAAAAAACAAACAAACCTATTAATTTAATGCCAAACAAAACTGATTTCATATGCTTTTACCATTTACTGTATATATACGCTTAAATATATTTGTTGCTGCTCTTATTAAACCAGTAGTGGGAACAGTAGTAAAAGTCACAGTCTCAATAATTTGCTGTTGGCTTTTGCAAACATTGTTCCGTAAAGTTTATGGTTGTCACCGTAACTCAAAATTTGCCCATTTCTAGCTGAGACTATAAAAATCTTAAAATGGCTCTTTAGTTTAATATCGACTCAAACAGCTGCACAAACCCTTGATCTCCATTTGTTGATAAACTAAACTCAATAGTTAAACAATAATATCACTTCTGTTTGCTGGTGTTAAACCTTAAAATAAACCTTGTGACAACCAGACTGGAAATATTGTGAATTTTTGATAATCCAAGCTCTTGAGCCTTTTCCTAGTTTATAGGTTTTAGATGAGCATTTGTTGACTTTGACGATATAAATTTCCTGGGAACTGTTGCAGTGTATGAAACTGTAGGAGTAATTACTACAAGTGAGTAGGTTCAATAGCAACTAAGACGCAACAACCTGAAGAACCAACACCCTTTCCACTTCAGAGACGTGACCCTACGTTGACCAAGGAGCAGGTTTGTTGTTTGTAACGAATCTTTTGGATTCAATGGCTGCTTTTCCACAATGGCTTTTCTTTTATCTTACCACCGTCATTGGCTGCTGCTGTGCCATCTAACATTTGTTTAACATGAGATTGGCTTTCATTGGATTTGTTCTCAGCTTTATGTCTGAGTGGATCAGCATGATCAGTGTCAAAAGTCTGTAGAGTCGCTTGGTGTGTAGTTCCATGTTTGGTCATTCTAGCCTCATCTGTGTGTCAAACTGTGTTGCAGACGGCAGCCCCAACGACATCAGCACCGTCGACGCAGTCACAGGGATACAAAACGCTCCGGAAGTGAGTTCCCTGCCCCTAACTAATGCACCATCAGACTCCAGCTTCCCACCAGTAACCCCACCACATTCCCGGAGCAAGACGGAGCCGAGCCGCCGCGCCAATGGAACTGGCAACCATGGTACTGGCAACCATGGTACTGGCAACCGTGGCACTGGAAACCATGGTACTGGCAACCATGGTACTGGCAACCATGGCACTGGAAACCATGGTACTGGCAACCGTGGCACTGGAAACCATGGTACTGGCAGGCACCATCGTTCTCATCAACGTCACCACTCTCCCAGCAAATCCAAGGCAAAGAAGTCCACAGGGAGGAATGGGCCTAAGCTGTTAAAGAAGAAGGACGACAAGGAAAAAGATGGCCATCGGCACCGAAGCCGCCACCGCTCGCCTCATAAGGGGCACAGCCGCTCACGCAGTGCAGACAACACCCTGGAAAGCCGCGATAGAGGCCAACGCAGAGGCCGCTCTCCAGAACGCCGTCACGGTCAACATTCTTCATCAAACCACCGGCACCACTCTCCTCGACGCTCGCCGTACCGCTCTCACCTCCGCTCTCCACGACGCTCACCTTACCGCCACAGGTCCCCACCCAGGTACCACTCGCCAACCAGACATCGCCACCGCTCCTCAGACCCCTACCGTTATGACACCCCTGAGAGACACAACGAGAAGCCGATGGCAGATGAAGCCGCAATGTCCGATATTCCTGAACCAAGATTTCCTTTTGAAGACTCCTTCCTGCGGGAGTCGCCAGCTCTAGACCGCCTGAACAGAGAGCCCGCTCTTTCACTCCCACCACTTCGGAGAGAAGATCGTCTCTACAGACAGGACAGCCCTCTGATGAGAACCTCCTCCATAGAGAGGGCCTACAAGGGAGACAGACTGCTGAAGGACTTTGCATCCCGTGACTACAGAGAAATCACCCTGCCCAGAGTCCGAACCCCCGACTTGGATTCATCCTACCAGAAGTACACTTCCCTGTTGAGAGGGCGTACACCTGAGATGCTGGAGAGGGATGGGCGCTTTGCCAGCAGAGGTGTCACCCCTGAACCGCGGTACAGAGCTCGCAGCTTGGAACGTGCCATCTCCCCTCCCAGGAGGGACGACTCTGAAGATGAAGAAGACGACGACTATTTTGTTGCCTCTAAGTTGAGAGAGTACTACAGCACGCTCAAGACCAACAGCAGTCACCCACCCAAGCCCCTGATCCCTGAGCCTAAGAAGACCTACAAGGATAATCCCAAAGACCTGAGCATCTGATTGGTCAGCTGTCAGCCAATCATAAATACCACCCACTCAACACCTCAAGTACTCGCCTCCATTATCGGTTCTACAGGAATTCACCAACTTGTGTTAACGTGCTCGCATATAAAAAACCTTCACACAAACACACGTTAACTACATATGCATTCACACAAATTATGTAACGGTGTTGAGTTACTAACAAAAGTGATTCCAAAATGACTTTTGAAAGCTGTTTTTTTTTTTTCTTCTTTTTTTTTAACTGTGTTTTTATTTCCCTTTTTTTCTTTTTGTTGAAGCATTCTACATTTACAAAACTTTTTCCAGAAAATATAAAATCTGAAAAAAAAAAACAAAACAAAAAAACAATGATGTGCCTAAGAGTTCCATTAACAAGCAGCATTTTGTTTTTGATCCAATATGTGGCGGGCATTTTGCGGCCCACTGTCAGACGATGAAATGTACGTACTTTTCCAGGAGGATCCCATGGAAGTGCCGCACGCCCGGATCACCGCTGCCGGTGCTCCTAACGATGCTGTGCATGTCTTTACCGGTTTCAGTGTCTCTTTTCTCTCTCTTTCTCTACGTCTCTCCTACCTTTGGTCTCTCTTTCTCTCTCTCTCTCTCTCTCTCTCTCTCTCTCTCTCTCTCTGTCTCTGTCTCTCCTTCCAGTGCCACTGTTTTTTAAAACATTTGACCAGACTATAGCACAAGCCTGCATTTGTTTGTATATTTTTGACAGTTTGCAGTATGTGTACATTCAGAGGTGATCATTTTAAATGAATGAAGGGGAAAATTAAAAGTTAAACTATGATGACGATGTTAAAATAAAATAATATATTCAACGAATAAACTCGTGTCAGACTGTTGCTCCTTTGTTTGCTGTTATATATAAAACTAATATTACACTTGTCTTGCTGAAGGGCTCAGTATGAGCACTTTTCAAAAGCAGTTTGAAATGTGTGTGTGGGTGTTGACAATGCAGTCATGTAACTCTACATATTTTGCCAACGACTGGGCAGCTAGTGCAAGCAAATACACATGTATAGAACTCGGTATATTCCCAGAATATACTTTTATAAACTTATCCCAAACAGTAATAACATTTGTATGTTTGTTGCCACAATGTTTCCTGGCAGTAAATGTCAAACCATTGGAACGTCTGTTTATTTCTGCTTAATGGTGCCGCATTTGTAATCAAATGTTTCTGGGGGTTGAGTAACAGAGGAAAAACTTCCTAATTCCTCTTTGCCAATGCCAACAGCTTTTGGTGGAGACATTGCGATGGCGGCGTCTCCAATACGCACCAGTTTCTTCTCTTAATGACCAAAGGGAGCCGAGTTTATACCGCTGGAATTTTGTCAGTGGAGAAGATGGAGCCGTCCGAGGAGCTTTTGCGAAATTAGCCTGGATGTGCTTGTGCGACAGACTAAACAACGCGACCACAATGACTGAATTGTTCCTAATGCTGGTTGAAAAATGGGATTCCACAGGAGTCTGATACGAGCCTGTGACCAGAATAAAGGAAGCACCCGGTTGTTGTGGTTGTGTGCAAACCTCCCACACTCTACTTCAGGCCCCATTAAGAAGTTGGTGAATTACCAAAATTGCTGTTTTTTTAGATGTCAATAATAAAATCCAACAAGCGATGGCAAAAAAACCAGATGGGTATTGACGGATTGACAATACCCACACATGCTTTTTTCTTTGTAAATATTGGGAAGGGTAAGTGGGATAAACAGGTTGTCCGACATTATGAGATTTGCTGCCATTAGACATTGTTACAAAAACTAAATAAGTTAATTTACATATTTTATTTGAACCTTAAATGTAAAACATTTCCGCAACGTCAATTAAATAAAAGCTGTTAAAGTTTGGACGTTTAGATTTTCAGCTTGTGTAAAACTGATTCACTTGTTGTCAAAGTCGGCGCCACGCATCAGTTGCTGTGTTTTACATGAGATTCTGAACCTTTTGACACAGTCAAGAACCTTTGACTGTGTCAAAAGGAAACAAAAGTGATAGTGGAGCTGCTGATGGCCAAGTTGCTAAGGAACCAGGAGAGATTTCACCCTGATGGAAGTCATGAAAAGCAAAACATCTGATACGTGGATCTTCAGAAAGATCAAGTTCCAGTTTGCAAGCCCGTCTTTGGTTTGTTACTTGCGCTGATAAATTTTTGAACGCCGATGAATTCACTAGCGACTCGTTTCTGAACTCTGGGTCAGCAAGCAGATTATGTTCTCAGTGAGATGCGAATAGGGAAGAAAATGAGCTGAATGAGGGATCAATGAGATGGGAGTAGAGAAAAGGCAAAGATGTGAGGAACATGTCTTTGCCTAATATATTCTTTATTACAATTAATATTTAAAAAAGAGTAAAATGTGGACACTTTATATCTTGTAGTTTCCTCTCAGTATATTTTGTCATGTACATGTTTAGGAACTAAATAGATTTGGTTCAACTGAGGGAACGCGAAACACTAGACTGTTGAATAATTTGATTTTAACATTTTTAAGCCTGTTAATAGAAAACACTTGATCCTGACTCGGATCATATCTCATGAATGACGGGATGGGAGGAAAAAAAATCTTGATGGTTTAGAAATATTGGAGTAAATTGGTTAAACGTGTTCATAACTTTTAGGGAACCGAAAGAAAACGATTGCTAACATAGTCAAACTGAGGTTTTTGGAAAAGCTTAAAAATCTTCCATCCTTTCACATCAAAACCTGGACAGGCCAGCTTGTTCTGATTTACTCTGCCTCACTTCTCACTTTCATACCAGCCCTTCCTCCCGACTTCCTCCATCCACTCGGTTTGCTGAAAGATTTATCATTTCGAAGGAGGGGAAGAAAACAACGAGGGAAGCTGCATCCTCAGGACATGACTGCAGCAGGTGAAAGAGGATTCAGGAGGAGACTGAGATCATGTCCTGTCCAGCTAACTGACTGTGGAGAGACGATGAAAACGTCCTGGTCCTTGCAGAAGCATCCCACAAGTTCTCATGCTGTAAAACTGAAGCTATTTCTCCTAATTTTTTTCTGCATGAGAGATCAGTTTCAATTCTCTTACAGCCTCTAACAGTTTTTCTCCTGAACTTTCCTCCAGGATTTATATAATCAGCTCTTAAAAAGTTCCCCTTTCCCTACTGAAGAACAGAGGAAAAGTGTCCCTACAGGACGAGGCTGTTGCCCAAACGCTTCACCGTAATGATCTCTTGTGTAGAGTTAGTTTGTAGCCACTCGTGGGGATTTTCATTGAATCCAAATAGTTTGGTTCTACTCTCCTCCTCTGTCTCCTGCACGACTCGAGACAAACAGAACTTCCAATGTTTTCCTTCACGAAGCTCCAGGTTTGTTGAACACACGATAAATCGTTGCCCTGGTAACAAATTCTCCCACCTGAGCACTGGATGTTTGCAGCTACCCCAGATTCACCATGGATCTATTTGCTGCCATTTCTGGTTGATGCTCTCTTAGTTTAGCTCGTCAACCACATCTTCTTAGGTTTCCGTTGGGCCTTTTTGTACTTTTATTTTTTTATTTTTTGGGATCTTGGATCCAACATGACATTTTCACAGTGTGAAATGGTTTTATCAATGCATTTCCTTCTAAAGTTTCCAGATTTTCTCTAAAACACAGAGAAACTCGGGTACTCGTTTCCTTTCATTTCACAATTACTTCAACAAATTACGTTGGAAATGTGCTGCATTTCGCATTGCAAACAAAAGCAATGTGAGGAAATTGTTTTTCTCAATTTGTGATCAGTATTGAAAAGAAATAGTTCTTTGTCGAGGGCGTTTTAAATGCATAAATAATACGCTCACTTTTCCTGAAATGTTTTTCCCTTTACTATGTGCCTGAGCCATATGTTTAAAAAAGTCTGCATCCCAGATTACCCTGTGGACGCAATCTGTGCTGCTCATAAGAGGAAACTGAGATAAAGCGTCATGATCATATCAGAGCGAGTTTTTTATTTATTTATTTATTTATTTTTGGCCTAGTTTCGTCGCAGTTCAATCAGGCTTTAAACACAATCTGCTCCTTTTAAATCAAACCTCTGAAATGCTGTTTCCTAACTCCACGTTTTTCAAGGAGAACCATATGATTTATGCTAATGTCCAATAATCACAAGTAGTTCGTACAGGAGAATAACGTCTGAGATAATAAAAAAACAAAAAAAACCACATCTAGTGGTGTGTTCAGATTTTACCCAAATTCCAAGGACTCAGATGTTTGAATCCCGCCCCCTTCCTCTCTCCACGGTAACCATGCAGCCCCTAAATAATGGATGTAATCCACTTCGGAGCACTAAAACCTTCTCCTCTCCCTTTAAATCTCTCTCTCCCTCTCTTTATCAGGACGCGCTCCACCTTTCATCACCGAATGCAAAAACACAGCCCTGTGTTTTACACCTCGTGCCACCTAAGAAATGATGAACAACCGGAGGCCCGTGGACGATTTATCATGTCAGCGGCAGGCGGGAGGATGAGACGGTAATGAAATATCCAATAAGAGCATGACTCCAGCCCGGCACGCTGTCAGCAACCCGGATCAAGCACCTTTATCTTTTTTTTTTGTTTTTTTTTTTGGTTTGTTTCGTTTTTGTTTTGTTGTTGTTTTTTGTTTTTGTTCCCATCCTCCTCCTCCTCCTCCCTTCAGCCAAGATCCAGCTGCTCTGTTTTCTGACCTTATAAGATCCTCTGCGCCATTACCATGGAAACGCAGAAGCGACAAGCTCTATCCTCATGCTGACCGCAGCGCAACGGGAGAGAGCATCCATAAATATGAACACTAACAAGAGTGAGGGCGGTTTATTTTTGGTGGTGTGCTCGGGGCCAAAGGGGAAAAAAAAAAGAAAGATAGAAAAAGTCGAAATGACTTTTCAGAAAGATTTTCCGCCTGTCGTGGTTCTGCATAGCTGTCATACAGCGGCTATTATTTGTCATAATACGGCTTCTGTCTCATTCTCGACAGTGCATAGCCGTCTATGGGAGGTGAAGTGGAGGAATGCATTGTGGACGTTCAAATGGGGTTTTATAAAGTGTATTTTTTTTCTTATTAATGCTACTACAATAATGTCAGACTCAGAAATCTTTAGGTTTCCTGTGTGGCTGATTTAATCAAGTGCAAGATGCCTTATTTGAAATTTAGGCTGATGAGCAGGTTTCTGTTGAATGAATAATATATTTTGGATAAATCTATTCTTTTTGGATCTAAGACATGCAGGAGATATAGGAGGAGGGTGACCCTCTCTCATCTTTTTTTTTTTAGATTAAACTTTGCCTTCTTGCTTTTCTTTTGATTTTCTCTGAAGCCTCCAGATCCATAATACGCTTTTAGAAAATCTTAGAAATATATAGCTAAATGCCAGAATGATGAGAATGTATTACTTGTCCAATGTCAGCAGTGTTTATATGCTAACATTACTTTACCTTCAAAAACAACAACAAAAAAAAAAAACCCAGAGAGTGTGCAGATGATGGTGTCATGCTGTAAATAAAGTCTCTGTCGGCCATTTATAAATTTCTACATACCGTTGATGCATGAATGCATCAATATGTTACAGAATGTCAAAGAGAAAATAAATATTTCTCAGAGTGACTCATCTGTCTTTTAAAAAAATAACCCTCTGAAAGCTCATCTAGACTAAATTAATTAAATAATTATAGTTTCATAAGAAATGCAAGCCAGAATTTCAACTTGGCCTCCTGCAGTGCTAAGTGATTCATTGAAAACTTCGTATAAGTTAATGGTTCTACTGGAAAACAAAACATTAGCCAGATCTTCAGATATGTGTTTATATAATAATAATAATAATAATAATAATAATAATAATAATCTGTAAATGTGAAAGATTTGCCACCCAGAAACAAAAATACAAATAGAGTGATGTAAAACTTGTTGCACTGCAAATTTCACTGGAGTCCTACAGGATGCAGAAGCTCTAGAAATATCAATTGTATGTAGAGTTATTGCACATTAGCTTTAGACAGTGATTGGTCTGGCCATTTCCTTTCCTTTGAAAAATAACAACCATCTGCTGTGCAGAATAGCCTAATATGATCTTCATAACACATAACGATTCTACCAAAAAGCAACCTGGGTGCAAAGTCGCCTAAACATACAGGAAGTACTGATTGATAACATGAAGATAGGATTGATACATCGGAACATATCTACAACACATTTGTGGAAAGTGAACCCATTCATTTATTTATTTAGAGATAAGTAAAGTAATTGTAAGAAAGCGCCGCTTGGGGAGAAGAAACACGTGTAGGCACAAGGCTGCTTGACGTGTTATTGGCTGGCATTTGCAAAGGAGCAAATCCAACAGCATCGTTTTCCTTGTCACTGATTGGCTGTTCTCTCAAGAGCGAACACAATAAACATTGTGGATGCTACCTTCTGCCGTAGTGCTAAGACAGTTTCCACTTAATGCATATCAATCTGTCTTTGGTGTTTGGTCTCTAACCCCCCCACATACCAGGGCTCCACTGTAAACAGTCATTAGGCCCCTGCCTTGAATTTAAAAATATTTGGACATGCTTTTAAGAGTTTGAACAAATCTTGGTGAAGTCCGTTGTATCATTTTGTGGTCTAAAGTAAAAACCTTTGAGAACTCCTCGATACGTCAGGTTGACGTAAAACAATGTTTTTTGTTACTCATGCTCCAAACCCGTCTTTTATTTGGACCCTTTTTCTTCTGCTGGTTAAAGCCCCGTCGTTTCATGACTGAAGCCGAGAACAAAAGGAAATTACTCTGGTTGGATACAGATCTCATTATAGAGATTCTGATACCATGTCAGCCACCATCAAAACCAACCGTACATGGCAATTAACTCCCCTTGAATACATGAAACACTAAAGCTTCCTGTAGATTTAATAATGTGACCTGCTTCGCTCCGTGGCGAGAGCTGAGTGATGCAACGTGATACGATGTGGCGGTCAGTGCAACATTGTGGCAATAAAGATATCTGCAAAAAACAAAAAAAACCTGATTTTATCTCAACAATAATTAATGCTGATAAAGATGCTTTTGTGGTGGCGGGGATATCCTGGTTCTCCCTCATGGTTTACAGGTTGCTTCTGGTGCCAAAATTAAATATTTTAGATCATTAAAAAAAAGTTATCAGAAAAAGGCAGTCTTGTTGAATACAACTGTAGTTTCCATAGTATATTTCATTTATGAAGAGGAAAAAAAGCTACCCAATCTGTCCCTTTTTGAAAAGGCTGTTAAAATGTGAGTTTTCTGTAATTACAACAGCAGGGTTTTGTCAAATGAAGTATCTCAAGATCTGGAAACCTACCTGTAGTCTGCAGAAGGAATACAAGAATATATGTGAAATAAAGTCAATTGGTCTCAATCAGTGTGGAAAGCATTACAAAGCCATTTCTTTGGGAAACACAGACCTTCATTATCCACAGCTGAAAGAACAAAGGAGCAGCGATGAACCTTTCCAGGATTGACCTTCCAGCTAAAATGATTCCATCAGCCCACTGCGACTCACCCAGGTGGTTACAAAGTAACCAAAACAACATGTAACTCGGCTTAATTAAGGTCAGCGTTAATGATCCAATAATAACACACACACACACACACACACACACACACACACACACACACACACACACACACACACACACACACACACACAAAAAGAGTGTGCAAAAATGGGATCTGTGGGAGAGTTTTCCAAGGCCTAAAACAGAGCTAGCCAAAAAAAAAAAAAGAGCACAAATACACATTTACCAAAAACAAACCATGATATTTAGACCTGACCGGGCAGAAAATAGAACTTTTTGGAAGGTGTACATGCTGGTACATCTTTTGTAAAACAAACTATTAAGTTATTAGACAAACATAGTGATGGCAGTGTGATTGTCTGGGTCTGTTTGGCTGTTTCAGGGCTGACTCTAATTAACTGAAGAGTGAATTCTGCTCTTTACCAGGAAATCCTGAAGGAGACTGTATGAGTTAGTCTAGTCAAAGTATTGAGGTGCTGTGGTACGACCTCACACAGGCTGCTCATACTCAAAAACCAAGTGGGTCAAAATTCCTCCATAGCAGCGTTAAACACTCCTTGCTCGTCATCCCAGCCACTTGTTGGCAGATAACACCAACACAGCTCAATCAGATATTAGATGCAGGAGCAAATACTTTTTCCCGTAGAGCCAGGCTGGTTTGGATTTCTCTTTTTACTCTTAATAAATGAAATCCTCCTTTGAAAACTTTTCTTTTTCTTCTCTTACCCACGTAATCTTTGCATGATATTAAAATCTACTTAAAGAACAGAAAACAAAAACAAATGAAATCTGTAAGTGTTTTACCTGAACCACTCAAAGCAGACGGGCGCATTAGGTCTGGCCTTACAGTGATGACGGTTATTAAAATTATGTCCAGTGAAGTAAAACTAGCGAGTGTGGAAAAACACAATCAGTGATCATGAATCTTTAACTGAACTAAATGGATTCAGTTCTCTCTGTTGTTCTATTGCTTGTTTTACTCCAACATCATGCAACTGTCGGCGGAAAATAAAGCGAGCAGAAAGAGCAAAACGCATCAAATATGCAAAGTAATCGTCCTGCTACTTTCCATTCGGAGCTATTCATCACATTACCACATCTCATTAGTTCTCTAGTAATCAACGCGCAGTAATTACTGCTACATGCATGCATGGATATGTGTGTGCGTGTGTGATTGTGTTGTCAACAAACTCGGAGAGGAAATCAGTCATGTTCAGCTCAGGTCTACAGGCAAACAGGCTTCAAAGCGCCACCTTCCCTTCAGCATCGTTTCCTTTTTTAGATTTGACAATGTCGGGTTAAATATTGATGCTCTGAAGTTGCTTCAAGGAATCAAGAAGAGACGGTGAGTTTTACTTTGGAGCCAAAACCAAAGGAGGTAAGATGGTTTGCTAACTGAGTCATATGTTTGGAAAAATAAAGCATCATATACACTTTCCTTCTTCCACATGCTATGGTTTTCTAGTGTTTTCTGTGGAAAAATGTTGAGTGTTTTTTGCTGTACAAGACTGTGGAGTTTGGAGATTATAGAGATTAAAGTTGCTTTTGATCAGGCTGATTTAGAACTAATGTTACATAAGATTATTGCTGTGCATCCTATTGGTATGTTGTTAACCTGTGTATGCATCAAACGTCTGCATTTGATAAAAAGATGGAGAAAGAAACACACAAAGTTATTGAAAAAGTAGCTATCCGCTGGCTTTTTCACATTTTGTCACGTTACAATCGCTAAAGTCAAAATATTCTGTTGGGATTTTACGTAATAAGCAGGATGAATTGGCAAATATTTAGGAAGTGGAAGGAAAAATTGAGAGAGTACGGTTGTCCATCAGAACTGACAGGTAAGAAAATAGTTCATTAAAGAGGCCCATGCTGACTCTGAAGGAGCTGCAGAGATAGAAACTCAGGTGGGAAAAGCTGTCAATAGAATAACTATTAGTGATGCTTTCCACAAATCTGAACTTTATCGTAGAGTCCAAGAATAAAGTCGTTATTCGAAGGAAGCCATAAGAAGTTCCACTTGCTGTTTGGGAAATGCCATGTAGAGGAAAAGACAAATATTCATCTGATCGGATGAAACCAAAATTGAGCATTTCGTTCTGTTTTTATTTTTTAGTCAACATGCAAAATACAGTTTGTGAAGTAAAGCAAACATTGCCAAACAATTTGAACTCACCATTTCTATGGTGAAACATGGTAGTGGCAGCATTATGCCTGTCTCAAAGAGCAATTAATCAATTATTTGCATGATAAATGAAAATGACCGTAGTCATTTCTACTCTGATGATTAATATTTTCAGAAGGCTGATTTTTTATTTTTTACAGAAATATCACAATCCTTTTTATTTATGGTTTTGGTTGTGTGTGTGTGTGTTTTATTTCACATATCTTCCAGTTCCAGTCTTGTGAATTCCTTACAAAATGAAAGTTTATTGCTCTTTGAGTGGATGAACTTGCATTACTATAGGATTGTAATGTACTTGAAAATGGTCTCAAAGCAGCAATATTATCATTTATTGCAATAATTACTGCAATTTATCATCCAGCAAAATTTGTTACTGTGACTCAAAAAACTCCATCTGTAATTGCAACAAAATGTGGACGAATAAAAAAAAATAAAAAAAGAAAAGCACGCCACACTGTTCAGATTGTTTCCAAAGTGATCCTGAAGCTTCCTGTTGCATTGTGACAAAATTAAACTAAGGTTTGATATATGTGTTTTTTTATTTTTATTTTTGCCAGACACTGTATCTTAAAATGTAGTTTTCTTTTCTTCAGACGGAGTTAAAGCCTCCCTGACACATTCCTGAATACTGAAGCTTCTTCATGCATATTTATTGTTTATGAATAAGATCTGAGAAGCACCCTGCAGCTGACATAGAATATTTTAAAGACTCAAAAGGAAGCTATACGGTGAAAATAAAAATGTTAAAAAATGCTGCCCTAGTTTCATATACATTTACACAGACATATTACTGAGGTCTTTTCTCTTGCTTGGTAGATTATCGTGGAACAACTTTGAGGTTTTTGAGGAGCAAACAGGAGTGAGAGTTCTCTCTGACAAACTAATCCGCTGATGTTAACAGCCATCTCCACTGACTTGCATCTTTCTGACTAATAACATCACGGTGACGTGATGCTTAAGCTTGAGAGATTTTGATCACTTCTCTGAATGAGCCCTTGGGGAGTGAACAGCTGTTTTTGCTGATCCACATCGTGACAGGAAGGAGTGAAAAAGGCTCTCCAGTTTGACCTGGCCAAACGCAGACCACACATCTGAAGAGGCGTCATACGGACACACCGAGTAGATGTTTGGCTTTTCTCTCGTTTTGTCTGCTCTCCGTTGATGGAAAGGCACGAAGACCGCCGGCGCACTGCTGTCGTGCTTCAAACGCAGCTCAGAGGAGATGAGACGAATTGTTTTTAATCGGGTGAACATTATTATTTTTTTCACTGTGCTCTCTAATCACATAAACACAATGAGGTGCGCTAAATTAGACGCATTTTAGAATTGCAGACTGGTATTAGCAGTGGGAGTGTTGGTAAAGCTGGCAATTAGATGTCTGGTAAGAATATTTACTAGAGGCCCTGCAATAAATGCTGTATTTGGTAGATTACTATTAAAATGGAAGCTGGATGATGTGATGAAACGTATTTCGGTGAAATACTCGGCAGGAAACGCTGAACACACCATCGGTTTTCTGAGGTTTTGTTTGGTTTTACCTTGGGATCAATGGAGGATTAAATTTTAATTGAATTGAGTAAATACGCTTCTCCTATTTCGATCCACGTGAAATTAATGTCAAGTGCCAGTGAAAACCAAAGTAGTCCAGACAAGCAAAGATACTCAAACTGATTTGTTCCTGAGTTAGGTTATTTGTAATGAAGTGGAACAAGCATTGGGCATAAGAAGAAAATGACGTGTGAAATGATCTTGAGACACTTGGAAAGCCTGTAAAATTAGTCAGGTGGTTTAATATTAGCTGACGGTCACTGAAAAGGTCTCTAAAAGCAAACAAACCTTCGTTTCTAAACGTATGAATGCTCCAGTGAGCTGTTTGACCCTCAGGAAGTGGAAAAAACGGTATTTTACGGTAAAGCAGCCATGGCCAGGTTCCCCTTCGTAAGATTTCTAACAGAGGATTCAAACGAATAATCAAGAGTTGTTCAAGATTCAGAAAGACCTGGACGTTTTTTTTTTTTTTTTTTACACTTTTCCCTTTTAAAACAAGAGGTAATCCACTGAAACGCAAAGGCCTCCATGCAAAGTCGCTGCACAAGACTTCACTGCTGAAGAAAACGTTGCTGAAACTTGTTTAAGGTTTCATGTAAGAACTTTGCGTAAGAGAGGAAGACACTGAGAGAATAAAGTCTGGTCTGCACACACCGGGTTCTGGAGGAAACATGGTTCTGAACAACCAGACAAACACCATGCCAAAAGTTACGTTTTCCAATGGGAGACACTATAAGGTTGACATTACTAGAAAAAATAAATAAATCCTTTCCCACATTTTATACATTTCCATAAATGTGTTAAATGTGTCATTATATCATTTATGGACTAATATGGTTTGAGTGTGGATTGTTGTTCTTCGCCTTTGTGTGGATTCCTTGGTTGTTGACTTTTGGTGATGAAAGAAATATTAAAGAAATATTCACCAAGACAAAAATGTTCAATACTTAATATTTTACCCACTGTAAATCTGAAACCGTTGAAAAAACGGAAAAAACCAAAAGCTGTTAACCGGAGCTGCACTTGTCACCTGTTTTCATCAGCGACTGGATTTCTGGAGCCTGGAGTTCAATGTATTGTTCCACCATTATAAAATCCCTTTATGAAATGTTGCCATGGTTTCCATTATATAACCATTACCTAATATCCTGGTGTAACACACGAAATCACTTCGACTCCTTCCTCTGAGAAATAAGTCGATAATTTAAGGGGTTTCCGTTACGGTGGTGTTGTGAAATCTGTGGCAGACTTTAACGTGGTTCAGGTCCAGCCTGGCGGAGCGCCAGGGGGGTCAAAGAAAAAAATAAGTCATCAGTCGTTTGAATCCATTTGCTGTTACTTGCTTTGCCTGTAATTTTAATAGAGAGCAGGAACCCCACACCCCACCTCTGTGTGGCTCTCAGTGGTTGCGCTGTTTTTTTAAAATTATGCTGTAGGCTGGTTATTAGAAAAAGATCTCATGTACCTTATGTTACATGACAATCTGGACAGAATATCCAGATTATTTATTTAGTTGGTAAAAATATTGTGTTTTGTAGAAAGAGTTTAAACAAAGGGTTTGGGTGCCAGCAAGTGTAACAAAGTAATTTTCCTAAAGTGATTTTGATATGAATGTAACCAGGCTGTTGATCCAGTGAGCTGTTGGCTTCCTTCATATTGTGTGTGGGTGTGTGTACAATAAAGCCTATATGTCTATATTTGCTATGTTATGAGTGAATATGTCCATGAATATAGTTAAGAACTGCCATATGTTTAGTGGTTGAGAAATGTTTCTGTGCTCGAGGAAACATTTCATTTCGTATCCAGCTCTAAATAGATCATAGATTATGAATGTTTACTACTGAAATGCACAAATTGTTAGGGCAGCTTTGACTTATTGAATCATTATTGACTCAAAACTTCTTGTAACTTGCTTAAAATGTAGCGAATTATGTGAAGTACGTTGTCAAAATCTGCCATACTTGCATCCAGAACCATTGATAAAAATCTAATTAAGTAAATAATTATGCAGTTGTTACATCGATTGTTATCAGTTAGCGTCCAAAGAAATGAGACCATTTGTGTATAAATTTAAACAAGGAACGTTAATATAAAGGAAAGTGGTAGATGCTGGTTGCTGAATGGAAATATTGATCTTTGAGAGTGATGCTTATGGACTGAGAGTGGAGAATACAATTTTCATAAGCATTGGGAGAGTGAGTTATAAATCTCAGGCCACGGTTCTCAGACAGCAAAAAAGGTTAAGTGCTCCAACAAGGTCAGGGGTCAGACTTCTTCACTTCAGGCAAAGAAGTTCAGCTATTTTTGAGCCTTGTTTGCGGCTGGCGGTAGTGTGGAGCACGAGATGGATAGATTGTGGAGGAAGAAAGAGCTGAAAAGCTTTTAATTCACCAGCCCTCTTACGTTCCAGCCCCAAATATAGATCACGGACAAAAGAAAGAAATCCTGGAAATAGGTGGCCACACTCAGCTTCCTCTGTGGGGTAGCGGGGCTCTGATTTAGAGTTAAGGTGACGAACTCCTTTATCTGAAAGGAGTCAGCTGAGGTGATTCGAGCGTCTGATTGCCGCCCTGTGAGGGTCTGTCACCCTCCTCCCACTGGGAGCAGCTCCGGCGTCACACCCTCCACTCCTGTTCTAACTTTAAGACAGAAAGGAAGTGGACCTTTTGTCAGCTCTGGGGTTTTACCAGACATGTAGTCTTAGCCAGGTTCTAAAGGGATTTAATTGTATGTACAAAATTGCACACATTTCTATTCATTTCTAAATGAAGATGAAGTCAAAAAGGTTGGGGTGGGGGGGAAACTATGTGCATTTCCAAAAACAACAGAGATTAACAAAAGAGACAGGATGGATGGATGGATGGATGGATGGATGGATGGATGGATGGATGGATGGATGGATGGATGGATGGATGGATGGATGTCTTATAGTCAGAAGCAAACACACAGCCAAACAACCATCTGACAGTTAAATATCTTAAAAACATTACATCTTGTGTTTGAGTTTTGTTGTTTTAATATTTTCAAATTTAAAAAAATATATATTTTAAATTTGTATAAATGCTGCAACACACAATTGAAATTATATGTGCAAAATGAAATGTGGGTGTTGAACAAGTAAAAGAAGACACACATTTCTGTCAGATTGCGGCTGTGAAGCGTCTTTGTGCAACAGAAGCAGCAATTGGCCGCTTTTGTTCCACAGTGTCCTCTTGTGGCCATGTTGGTGAACGACACCCTCCCTTTTATTTAACATCTGAACAGAGCTGCAGGTTGAATCAAGCGTAATGCAATCAAGAGACACGTTCCCGCGGCAGACTGACCTGTCCGCAGACTGCCATGTCTGTGTCTAACGCTGAGAAACAACAACCAGCCTGTGTTTTCTTTCCTTTATCTCTCTGATGAAGCTGTGGATCCTTTCTGATGGGAGTCTCTCTCCCTCTCACACTGAGAGCAAGACATGGATCATCGTGTCGCCACAGGACCTTCTGTGCATTTTGCTGTGTCTTATGTGCATCTGTCTCAGTCAGGGTCGGTGAGGGATGGCGCTGTGAGGCTTCTTTGGTGGCGGTATTGATTTAGTACAGCGGGGACTCGGCTGATGTCACAGCTGTCAGCAGGAAAACGCCCCCTACTGTTCATGACGAAAAAGACGCCTTGAAGGATATACAGCTGCATTCTTCTGGATCTTTTTGTCACGTTACAACCTCACATTTCATTACGCATAACAGAGAAGTGGAGGGGAAAATAGAAAATGATATTCAGCAAAAGCATTGTTGTCATTGTCATTGTTTGCTGAATAGTTCAAGCTTTGTCAGGCTGGTTGCAGAGGATCCGCAAACATCAGTTGTAAAGTATTGAATATGAGACGCTTCGGTCTTGGAATAGGCCATTCTAATGCCTCTCAACTCATAAACCTGTGATAACAAGTTTTACTGGACGATAAATTGTCCCAGAAGATATTGCGATAAATGATCATTTTGTTGCTGTAATGGTTAGTGACCCATTTGAAATGAAATTGCCTAAATAATTAATTTTTTGTAGTCTATTTAAATTAAATTATTCTGTGAATTTTCTAAATTAAAAATGTCAGATTGTTTATGGATGTTTGTCTGTTTTTGTTTAACATTGTTGGTGGTTTATCTTTGTTTGTTTAATGATATTTACACTTTGCAATGTTTTGTGGGTTTTTTGTATGTACCTCACGGGCTGCCGTAGCTAATAAGGGCAGGCCCTATAAAACCAGGTAGAACCATTGTACCAATGAATGAACTGAACTGACAAGCGGTCTGGCACCAAGAAATGAACACTCAGTGTTCCCCAGTGAGAGCATCGAGGTATGTTTTGTTTTGTTGTTTGTATTCTAATATTTGTATTTGTTTTAGTTTTCACGGTGACTGTGGTGACTGATGTGATGATCCTGGTGGATCGTCATTAAGAAAATAAAAAACGCTAAATTCACCCGTAGAGACTGGCTGATTAATTCAAGTGCTGGGGAGCTGCTACAGTTGCTTTGACACAATTTTCAAGCAGTATAATGATAAAGGCATAATAATGCAGGAACACATTCTCAAAGATGAATAAACTTTACATTTTAGTGAACATTTAACACTGGAACTGGAAGACGTTTAAAATATCCAAAATAAACGACAGAAAAAATCAAATAAAATGAATTATGAAGTCTTTGTAAAGAAATTTGTTCTTCAAAAAAGGGATAATTTAGACAAAAACAGCAGACTCAAGACTTTTATCATCCAGTTTTTGGTAAAAAAGAGAAAAATGGAAAATTATGCAAATGAAAAATATTGAACTTGTTTTAATTTATCATGCGATTAATTAATTTATTGTTTATTATGACAGGGCTAGCTTCTCAGTGAATTAGAATATTGAAAGTTAATTTATTTCAGTAGCTAATTCATGGATATACACACACAGATATTTTCAACCTTTTATTTTGACTTTATTATGCCATTTTTTCATTCAGCTAATGAAAACACAGAACTTTATTCCTTTGAAGATTAGAGTTTTACATAAAATATAAAATCGATTTTAATAGATAAATGAGAGCTGAGTGAAAATTATGTTTACTACCTGCTTCAAGGTTGTTATTTTCAGAAGGTACTGCTCAGAGTTACCACGGGTTCTTATGTTGCTTCTCTTAATAATGTTCTCCGAAACGGTCCCTTGGTCTCCATGGTGATGTTTGATCACTAACATGATAACCAACTTTTGAAGCCTTCAGAGAAGAGCTGGTTAAATTTCCCACAAGTAAATTTTAGGTGATCTTGAACACAGCAGCATTTTTTTAGTTAAAAATCTGGTTGGATTTTGGTCTGTCCTTAAGATTTGCACACACATTTGAGCCCACTTTGTTGCCGTCCTTTTAGATTGAATTCTGCTCATTTCAGCATAAGAAAGGGCAACAGTTAATTTACTGACTGGTACAAAGTGCTGGGGCCCAGGCTCTCAGAGGCTCCAGAGAAGATGGGAGACGTTTGTGTGGGCTGCTGCACTGCTTACTACAGGAGAAATATTGACTCACACTCCTCCCTACGACTGCGTGACTATCCTGCTGACAAACAACTCATGCTTTTTCTTCATCTGACTTCTTCAGGAGGGGGGTCACGCTCTGCAGCCCTTCGGGCATCATTACATCAAAGTAGAATGGCGGCGCTACAGACAGGCTGCTGAATCTGGACGCAGCAGTCATTACCGAGCAACACGGCAGAAAATATATTGTTTTGGCACAAGTTTAGCGTTTAACGACAGTTCTGCTTTTTCCAACCACAGCTTCTTTGTCATATCCTTCCTCAAGCAGTGAACAAAGAATGTTCTGAGCAGCACTTTCTATTGGAGAGCACAATGAGGCTGAATAGGACTGTTTGCTTCACGTAGAGTTATGAAAGAATAAGGCCAGAGCTCTGATTTACTGACTTGATTCAGTCCCAAATGTCTGCTTTTGGCACAAATAACCCAGACACTATCTGATGAACACAGAAAGAATGAACAATTCCTCCCGCACACGGTTTGCGTGCAGCGATGAAGTTCATCCCCCTCATACTAATAAGCCTGAATCAAGCCAAGCGAAACACAAATTAAATATACACTTGATTTTGACCTCGCCAATGACCTGCAGAGAGAAACTAATTACATTTGATGAAAGGTGCAAACCTTTACACAAACAGCTACGCTTGTCTGGTCGGTTAATGTTCGTGCGTCTGTTCTGTCTGGTACAGGTGGAGTCTTCTTTCAACGTGGACTTTAATTGTTGTTTTTTGACACCGCAGAGTCCAAAAGCAACGCCTGTGCTCTCTGTTTTACAGCTTCTTCGTCTTTGTTGTTGCTGCTTTGAATCAGCTGTAAAGTCCTTCCTGAACTGCTGCAGAGTGACTGACCTGGTCGCTTCGAGTGGGCAAGCAAAGGTAGTCATTACACAACCCCAGTCTACATTCCAACTGCTTGGTAGACGTTTACGGCTGGAAAGGTCTGGTTAAAGAAACCTGTGGCTTTGGCAAAAAACAAAAAAAAATAGCTTTAGTGGTCCAGATGTATTGTGTACCGTATATGATGGGATTACTGGCAGCCCCCTGCTACGGCCAGAAGAAGAGTTTACTGGAGCAATAAAAGGAGCCAACACAGAGATGCTTCAGGCTGCAGAACTAAAACAATGACCTCAGCGACATCTGTTATTTTAAGGCAAGAGGAAAGGTAGTAACCTGGGAGAAATTCAAGCACGTTTTCAAATTACACACCATTGCAATACAGTCTTCACTGGGGAATTTTAATCTGGCAACTTTAAACTGCTAATAGCCTAAATGCTAAATCAGTTAAAGTTACAGTACCTCGCTAAGTATTCACAAGCTTTGATTATTATCTTTCTTTTTTTTACATTTTGTGACATTACGACCACAAACATGTGCTTTTCTGTGTTGAAACATCATAAAGTAGTGGATAATTGGGACGTAAAATTGAATTAATTATATTTACACACACACAAATACACTTTCAAATATTTTTTCAAACCAAAAAGATAAGGCCACCTGAATCAATTATTTGTAAAGCCATCCTTGTAGTTAATCTTACCTTCACTGGTGTGTGAATTTGCCGCAGTGTAATCAGGCAGTGGCCATTAAACACAGCATTTGATGTCTGGGAAAAGCAGGTCAAAGGGGAAGGAAGTGATGCAGTTTTTTTTGGTTTCTTTTTACTTCTGCGCTCACGTGCTGAGGAGGTTCTAGCGCCGTTGCCCCGTATTACCTGTGGGATTAACCTTCACCCCGAATTGGGAAATGAAGCGTCATGAACCGTAGCAAAACTGTATTGATACTGTGTTGATACTGTGTCACTGAATACTGACACCTGCTGGACATTAAAAATCCCTACAGGCAACATAGATGACAGACTGATTTGATAACCTAGTCTATACAATAAGATTTAAGTCATTGTATTTTATTGTATATTATATATTGTATTATGTCATATCTTCAGTTAAATTCAAAATATATATGATATTAGATACAGTAAATAAATAATGTGAACATGCACCATAAAGTGAAAATTTAAGTGAACGTGTTTGGAATGAGGATGCTTGTGAACTCAGGTTTTTTCTTCACAAATTTTCATTCAAAAAATAAGTTTTTCCAACATTTTGAAATTTAGTCTGTTACGCTTTTTTGACACAACTTCTGCTGTAGAAAAAAAATGAAGTAAACAATACATTTATATGAAATAATTTATAAAAAGCATCTGAGTAACTTGTAGAATGGCTGTATACCTGAGTTTATCCAGGTGTATCTGGGATTCATTCTGATGCCTCAGCATTGAGGAGGTGGATTTATTTAAATAAGACAGTTCTGTCAATCATATGCAGCACTTAACCTGCAGAACATAATATGAAAATAAACTAAGAGTCACTTTCAGCTTAATTTGGATCCAGATAGATGAAGTAGAAACTGAAAAGAACCGGATGAAACAACAACGAAGTGATAACCAATATCTTATTTTCTGATGTGGATCAAAATGGTCCCAAACTACGAAACCTTTCGTTTGCCTCCATAGTTGATGCTGTACCATAAAAGATCAAGAATTCTTTTGGCAAATGCATCCCGTTGACAGATTTGCTTCCTTATAAACACAGTTTGGCGCCTCAGTGTCATTTCCAAACAGTTCCTGTATCGGTAACGTGTTTTGCTGAAAGCAATACGCTCACCGACACGGGGTTATGGGCTTCACGCATGCGTGTTGCAGGACCCATCACTAGATCGCGGTGAACTATTACTTTTCTTACCCAGGATTTCAAAGGGGGCTCACTTTAAAGCAGACGGACGCTCGAGATCTGGTGAGATTTTTTCTTTTATTTCGCACCTGATGCCGGGGCTAGGTGGGAGTTTTCCTCACTCTCCCTTAATTCAAACTTTCCTGCAAAGTTGAATTGACAGTTTGAACAACTTGCCTTCTTGATTTATGGGATTTATGTGTTTACAGGGAAATGTGGGATGAAGCATAACCAATTGCTTGATTAAATTGTGTAAATTGGATTAATTGTGACCTTTGCTTGCCAGTCTGTTATTAATTTATTTATTAGGGCTCTATGCTGGAGGTAAATAATTTTCTGTTTACTGGGTTATTTCTTCACCTCAATTCACAGCTGGAAGGGAGGATGGAAAATGAGCAGCTCCACAGATTGATTGATTGACTGACCTCCTGGTTTTGACTAATTGTTGCTAGGTAGCATTGGGAGATTTTCGCAGATCACCTGTCTCATGACATACTGTCATGACATAGTGACGGGTTCAAAAGACATGTAAAAACGCTACATATTAAATTCTGTAGCTTTTAGGTTTGAGTTTGTGATACAACCTAGCTAGGCCTGTCGCAATAAATCAATTAATCCCATGATAAACTAAAACAAGCTCAATTTCCATTTGCATGATGTATTGTTTTTCTCTTTTCTCTCTTTCTACCAAAAACTGTATGACATACATCTTCAGTGTGGTGCTTTGGTCTCAACTAGCCCCTTTTTTGAAGGACAATTTTGTTTACAGAAACTTCAGAATTCATTTTAGTTGTTTTGTTTATTTATTTCAGACATTTAAAATATCTCCTAGTGATAAATGTTTATAAGAAGTTAAAGTTTATTGATATTTAAGAATGTGTTCTTGCATTACTTGCCATTACTATAATGATACTTGAAAATTGTCTTAAAACAACATTATCGTTTATCGCAATAACTTCTGGGACAATTTATCCTCCAGCAAAATTATTTTTTGTGACAGGCCTATTCCTATCCTTATAGTATATTGTCAAGAGCTTTGGGTAGTGACTGAAAGAATGAAATGTCTGGGAATGCCTGGGGATTATCCCAGAGGAACTGGCACAAGTGGCCGGGGAAAGGATCGTCTGGGTTGCCTCTGCAACCCAGGACAGTCTTTCCTTTTTTTTCTTTTAGGCATTAATCGGTTTTGAGAAGCAAGTGTTCTTGTAGCAAATTAATTCTAAAGGGTATTTTAAATCATGATAAAGGTTTTTGCCATCCGTCTACTTCCACAAAACATCTGAGAGATGGAAGTTGTGGACTTGCTGAAAAGTTGCTTGTACGTCATGGTCCCATCATGGCAGACATTAGGCTAAAACAATTACAAAAAGCCCTGTTCAGCTCTCCTGCATGGAGGCAGAATCAGACGAGTCGGGCGCATCATGAATAGGAGAGACATGACTTGGGTAGCAGTTCTGGGACAGACAGAGATAATGGATTATGTGTGTATTAGTAGTTGTTCAGAGGCAAAGGTGAAATCCTCTCAAAATATATGGATGCTAACCATTACTTTTTGAGCTTTAAATTTGATTCATGTTTCTGTCTTTGTGCCAAGTGCTATTTTGTTTCTGATATGAATCTGTATTCCAGGGAAAGTTTTAACATTTGCAGAATTATAATAATAACTCAACCCTGTTTGATGTGTCACTACGCTCAACATCAATGTGATTCGTTTTATTCAAACTTCAAATCTGCTATGGTTTTGGGACTGCGATTGTTGAAATTTGCATCTTAGAGCATTCAAATTTTACTGGTTCAAATACCCCAAAAAGGACTTTCCCGGTAGTGTTTACTCCATCAGTCATCACAGGTGCCAAAAGCCATCCTGCATTTAATTTTTTTTATTTTTTATATTTTCTTCAGGGATACTTGATTGACTGCAAGTACTTTAAATATTCGACATTAGCAGCAGGGTTTGAACATTGTGTTGGAAAACATAAATACCAGTTATCCCTGTTGTATAAATCAGAGTCAAGAGAAAATATGGAAACTGGGATGTGACTGAACACGATCCTGAGAACATTCAAACATAAGAAACGCTTAGCACCCTGCCATATGAAGACATAATGCTTGGTTTGGGGAAGATCCAAAAAGTACTACCTCTCTATCAGATCTATTTTTCATCATCACCCTGAGCCCTGCAGATAAAATAAGGATTATGTAATGACCCCAGAAATCTGCTCGGATTCCTGGAAACGTTTTCCAAAGTGGAAGCTCATACTAAGTCCCATAAACATCTATATTTGGGAATGTACATGTTTTGGATTTTAATTGAGATGAGTTTGTTTCTTCCCAGGGGTGACAAACGGCAAAATACAAAAAAAACAAAAAAATGCTGTAGTCTCAACACAATCTTAAATAAATAGGATGCCAACAACGTATGAAATCATAATGATTTGTGGTTTGAAGTCAAGGTTAGGATCCTGAGGAATGTGCGTATAAATGTACTAATGGGCCAAAAGAAACCCTGGCGCATAACTCCCTGATGTAGGTTTTATGTTAGAACGCTGCACTTATCAAAGCCTCCTCATTAGTCTTCCTTTTGTGTTCAGTCGCTATGATGTGTGAGGTTATTCTTGCTAACATAACACATGAAGTCATAAGGGTTTGACAAATAACTACAAAGAGCAACTGAAAGCTGTGAAAGTTGTTCCTCGAGGAGCTATTATTAGTCCTCAGTAATAAACCCCTGTGGTGTTTTTTTTAACAAGGCACCGCAGTGAAAAGCAGAAACTGAGGAAATATTTAATTTTACTTAATGGGTTGATGTAGGAACATAATTTGTTCTCAAAGTATTAACACCCTTAGGATTGGTCACGTTTTGTTTCTCAGATTTCAACCACAGACTTCTGCGTATTTTATTGGGATGTAATGTGATCAACACAAAGAAGGAAAAGGACACAATTCTGTACGTCATGTTCAGCTCCCTTTATTCTAACACCTCTAGAGAAACTGAATCAAATACTTATTAGATAGAATCCACACAAGGCAAGTAGCTGTTCTGGCTTTCAAAAAAAATAAAAAAATCCACTGTTTGTGGGTGTGAATATATTTGTGATGCACTGAAATACTGTGCAGTGTTTGGAAAACCCTTGAGGTCTTTTTTATTGAGGCACTCTAGCGAAGAACAAATCAATTGAGACTGAAAAGAAAAAAATATCAATTTAAAATACAGTGGGCCTTTTTCGAGATCTTTTGACCTGTTTCCACTATATACACAAACACACCAAAGAGCTGATAGTATCCCTACCAATATCAGTACATCTTCAGAGACGGGCTGAGGATGTACAACAGGGTGGAAGAAAACTGGAAAAGGATGATGCGAATCTTACGATACGTCCTGTATGTTGGGAAACGCTAAAACAAACGTCCCGTACACAGATAGGAAGGACGATTAGGAATGCTTCCTGCTTCTGTGAGTAATCTCAGAAAAGAACATTGATTCACCAGAGCAATAAAACCTATTGGGTAACAACTTCAGTCTTCATTGAAGTATGACCAGTAGCTCAGAGCGAGCGTGTGGTGAACTGGGTTAAAGGGCCTGGCATGTTGTGCGCCTGAGTCCGTGTTCCTTCCACGAATTCTTCTCAGCCCAGCTCTGCATCCTCTCGAGGGCGTGAGTCAGCACATGTTCAACCAGGATCTGATGTAATGAGGCTTCTGAAGGCGCTCCTGAGGAGAAGGGGTAGTGGGAGACCACCAGCACACGCCCTTGTCCGGTACAATACCTGGGTGGTGAGCTAATCCCAGAGACACGGTGGGAACGTGGATGGGAACGCCTCACACCTGAGGCGGCCGGATGGGATGTGTCAAACTCCCATGAGCCGTAGCGGGGACTCAAACGCGAAGTGTGACTCGGCCTTACATCCTGGATGATTTCACGGAGTTAGGATGGGGAAGAAAATGCAGTAGAGATACTGAGTTTAAATTCTGATGAACTCAAGTCAATCAAAGGTCCTGAGCGGGCAGTGGCTTGACTACCGACCCGTCCTGGGCAGTATGACACGATATCGGAAAGGATCACCAAGCTGGGTCTGTGGGAAAAGAAAGGCAAAGGGCATGATTGGAGACCTTACTGGTGACCTTACTGTCGGAAGGGGACTTTTCCCAGTGAGACCCCAGAGGACGCTCCCCTCATGTGCCTGCTGTGGTGGACAAAAACAAAACAAAAAAACCCAACAGAAAATCACAGTTTATTTTCTACTCCACTCTCTGTGCTCCTTCTGAAGCTCTATGCTTCAGACAAAAGTTGAAAATATTTTCAGCCAAATATGTTTGCAAGGCGAATGTTTGGGTTGGTAATGAGGTTCAAGCCTGATATATATTTTTTTATTGTACTCGTAGCATAATGTTCGTCTTCTCCAAGTGTACACAGCTCGGCGTTTTCAGTAAATCAGCAGAGACGCTCGTCATAGTCCCAGAGTAAACTAACATTTCTCGAAAGACGTACGCAAACAGTTGAGATTCTTCCCGCTCCCGCTGATGTAACAGGCCTGCGAAAGCTCTCCAGGATTCGAGCGCTGTGACGTCTGCTGAACGTGGGAGTTTATTCTGCTGCTCTAATTTTAACTGGCACAGCGTCAGGCTTGGTTGCTGATGCGTTCACTGCAGGAAGGTTGATTTAGTGTCGGCTAACTCACGGACAAATTAAGACAATTCAGCCTCAAATTTACAAAAGGCCTTGCAAAAGTATTCATCCACCTTTTGTCACTTTAAAAGCACAAACCTCAGTGTTATTTATTTTGTTGGGACTTCACCAAACAGCTGTTTTTGGTTTTAAATGACAAACAGGTGAACTGTTTCACAACTACGTGGCTTATAGAGGCAGTTGGTTGCACTAGATTTTATTTGGGGGAATCAGCTCAAAGGTGGCAAACTAAATGGTCCATTTTCGTTCTACATAATAATTGAGTTCAACTTTGTTCAAAGCTTAAGACATGGATCCTTTGCTGTGTCTGGACACAGCAAATGTGGCTTCACGAGTTTCTTTGCTGCTTCAGGTAACCGTCGGCCTGGCCATTGCTTTCTTTCTCCCATTGAGCTCACTTTCTCAGGTAGGATTTCAACCGGGCCAATCTGCAAACAGAAGGAGAAATTGAGTACTAGGATTTTCTCTGCTGTTTCAGAATTGTACTCTTCCTGTAGTTTTAGCAAAAGCAGTGGGTGAAGTGAACAAAGCCGTTCAGTCTGTGTTGGCCAAGCTTCCAAATACTGAGCCTCGTTTGGCTAGGCACTTCTCTCTTTGTAGTAGGAGATGGTTGTTTACAGCGCAGGCAATTTTTGGTAAGCTTCATAGCGTTGAACTGACATTGCATATGTCACGGACATACATTAATGGCTGAGGCCACGTCTCAAGGAAGTAATAATTTCTCAATAGCCGAGAGTCCACAACTTTGTCCAGAGCCTCTGGACAAAGCAAATGTTGTAGAATAAGGCGCTGTTTTTTTATACACTAGTTAACTTTTAGAATCACAGATGTTTCAAAAATATATAGTCAAATGAAGGCAACAAAAGAAATGCAATGTATTTTCTTTCACACAGGAAAAGCCCTCCCAGCTGAGCTTCTAGCTGACATCTGTGTGACTGTACTGATATCACACCTGCAGGTCAGCTGGGCTATCATCACAATGTCCTGTCTGAGACGTACAGGCCTCTAACGTCTCCCTGGAGTCACACTGCGGTCTGACTCAGCTCCTTTCTTCCCAGAGGAACATTCAGGGAATCAGGTCAATTTGGAGCTCTCCAGATTTATCCAACACCAGATTTTTCTGTAGGATAGCAGTGATTCCCTGCTTCGCTTTAGTTCCTTCGCTCTCTGTTTGCTTTTGTTCATCTGAGGTTTGATCTTAAGCGGTCGGCTCGAGACGTCCCAGTGAATATAGCAGAGTCCTCTCTTGAGTTGGTGACGTTCTCCAGGACTTATCCATGCTGGCTGGTTTGCTCTTCAGTTGTCTGTATGGATGGACATTTCAGCTTGGATTCATCAGGATTAGCAGAGTTTGGTCTTTGAAGTTTTACATCAGCATTGTTTTTTTTTTTCTAAAGGAAACACAAGCCCGGAGTCTGGACCCAGACTAATAATAGCTCTTCTATTTTGAATTTTGAAAGTCCTTTCTTCGTCCTGCTTTTGGAGGTTTCACTGTAGAGTAAAACTATATATATTGTGCAGTTCTGACCAGAAATTTATGTGCAATTATCATGGGAATTATTGTCATATTAATTTAAAACATTTAGTAGTAAAAACATCTGGAACCTTTGTGGATTCTTTTTAATCTGCACATGTTCAAAAATCAAATAAACATCCTCAAATATATGTATGTATTGCAGCATGATACATACAATCTAAAATAAGTTGTAGATTGTAGAAACAATCTACAATAAATTCAAAGTTGTGCACCAATTTATTGTGTTTTGAGCAACCATTCCACCCAACAATAAAGAGTCATTAAATACATGCATGACTGTGCTGTGTGCAAAAAACACTTCAGAAAGCCAGAATAAAATATCCAGCAAAGATGATTGCTTATCAACTTCTGTATGATGTGCTATTATCCCCAATTGGGGAATATTGCAAAACACAATGTGACAGCAATATTAGGAGCAAAGGAACAGTAAACAGATAGATAATCTCAGATTGTTCCCTTTCCTCGTTTGAGGGTCTTTCCCATATCCGACGGGAACGTCGGAACAAAGAAAGGGATAAACATGGTGCCTTTTCGTCCTCTTCCATTTATCTGAGTCGGCCTGTTAATTTGAAGGGAGTGTGTTTCTATGCAGGCACATTCCCTGAATGTTCAAACTATCTGCAAAGCAGAACGGAGCCAGGAGCGAAATCTGCAGGGGATGAGTGGGAGTTTGTGTGCGTGTGTTTTGATACTGTATTTATGCTGTGTGTGCAATAAAGCTAATCAGAAGCCACAGGAGATGGAAAGTAGGAATACTGAGACGTGATCAGTGTGAACATTTTCAGAAAAAGACGACTTTTCTTTCCTTTCGTGGTTCACCTCGACTTTTCCACAAACCTGCAATCTTATTACTTATAACTATGCTGATGATAAAGTATGTCATTTGTCAAGGTGACTAATAGTTGAAAAGGTAAAGAAGTAAAGTTCTTAAATACCCTGTACAACATGTATTTTTCTCTAAAGTTAAACTATTATAATTACCACTGAAACATGAGTGCATGATTGTGTTTGCCTTAGAATGAAAGCAAATCTAACCTAAATGAAACGGCCCTGAGAGAGCAATGAAGTTTAAACTTTCATAGCAGATATATGTTATTGTTTCAACACACAAAAAAAATTCAGTCAGCAAAAAACTTGAGTTTATGTTCAGAAAGTGCTTCATTTACGACATGTGTGGATAAACTAATAGGATAATTACGTTGATCATCACACGTTGCCATATGACTTAACACAAGTTCAACATTTTAACAATGATGACGATATTGCTAGTCATGGTGAATTAGCAAATAGCGATCATGATGCTGAATTTTCACATCATCGCATATCTAATTAACTTAGATGGAGGGAAGCGACCAAAATCAAATCTTGCACAGTGATTCATTTTATACATATCCAACCAATAAAATACTGCTACGGATGTATGAATTTGTATTCCTCTTGGTTCAGTTCAATTTTTATACAGCGTCAATTGATTCACAACAAATGTTGTCTCAAGGCGATTTATGATAATTATTTCTGCTCGATCTAAATCACACTATGAAATGCACTACATTAGTGAAATCAGCAGATTGGTTTTGTTGTAATTGTGTTCATCATACTACCAGAATCTCACACTGACCCGTTCCTACCAGGTACCTTCGTCACTTCGGCCGACCCCATCTATTGGCACCCATTCAGACTTAAAATAGGGCTAATCAACCATTTTAAAGTCCAGGTTTGATGGTTTCTCATCATCCAGTCTGCCTAGCTTCCTTGTCGGCCTACAGAGTTTTTCATGTGCGACTCTGATCTTCTGCCTCACCACTGAGTTCTCGTTTAACCTCCCACCCCGGGGGATCAAGCTGTTTATAGGAACTATCTTTCATCTTCGTGGGCGGACGTTTAGGTCTGTGGTTGGAAAACGCCAGACAATGTAAGTGACATCTACGAGGGTTTTATTTGCAGTAGTGTTTGAGATTTGCGTTTTGTCTAAAGTTTGGGTTTCTCCAAACAACATTTAGTAGGATATGAATGTGTTTGTGTCGCACCAGCTTTACTGGGTTCCTGAGACTTTAGACAAAGGTAAAGCTTTTAAATCCAAATTCTGTGAGAGCAGCATGCGTTTGTGTAGCCAGCATTGGTGCTTGAACCTGCTTACAGGGCCCTGCTGTCAGGCACAAAAAGTTCCACTTTGGCCCCCATCTGCCTTTGACCATGGGACTGCCAGACATTAATCCTTTTCTGCCAAACCCTGTCAACACCTGCTCATTACACCACTTACTGAGAACCCCTCTTGTGTATACCTCAGCTAAAAATGGGACAATACCTTGATGGAATGTGGAAAAAACAACAAGGCACTCAGAGTCTGGCGCTGGTGGTGAGAACGATAAAATATGTTCTTCCTGAAAATGTTTTGGGGTTTTCTGATGGGTTTACATCATAAAACCCTGAAACGTTTCCAAGCTTTCTCACATTACCACCAACAACTTGTTGGAAGGAAAAGGATCACTTGTTTTCAACTTCTTTACAAATACAAAAAAAATTGAAAGAAGGTTTTTGGGATAGCTTAGCACTTCTAATGACTGACATTTTTGCCAAGTTTTCTTAAAAAACTCAATCTGATCCAAACTTGGACGTTTGGTGAACAGCCATTTTCAAGACTTGCAACTTGATTTAGGTCTGTAATTTGACTGGGACATTATTACACCTAAGTGTGCTTTGTTACAAAGTTATAGAAGTAATATTCATCTTCCCATCAAAGATGACCAATTTTTCTGCCCATACTCAATAGCAAGCTCACATCATGATGTTGCCACTGCCATAGTTCATAGTGTGTAAGAGAGTGATGTGAAGTGTTAGTTTTGCATCAAATATAGATGCATTACACTGGTCAAGAGCCAAAAAGATTGTCTGGAGTTTTTCAACTGTTTTAGGGTAATTTTGATGAGCTGAATCCAAAAATCTCATTGGTTTTGCTCAATCAGATCAACTTTCTGACCTATGGATGCAACATGAGCATCAAAATGCATAACTTGTTCTCACATCTGGATCCTGAGAATCTGGGATCAGTGAGTGACGAGCAGGAGGAGAGAGAGAGACTCCATCAGGACAGAAAAGAGAATTTAGCACAAACAAGACATGATGTTCAGTTTACATGTACTTCTTCTTATCAGTGTTCATTATTCAAACTACAGAAATCCAAGTTCGTAACATTTAATTAATACACTGAGTTAGAAAATGTTTTTTTTTTTCTCTCCTAAAACCTTTTTTGGATGAGAATTATTAACGGAAATGAACCGATAATGTCACAAACATATCATCACTTTAGTCAGATCATATTTCTCTAAATCAAATTAGAATATAAAAACCTGACCTGATTGGGAAAAACTTATGTCAGCGGTGCAAAATAGTCCTAATTTGGTTGAAAAAAACAAAGATAACTTCCAAAAAAATATTTTTTGGAACCCAATGTTATCAGTCGACATCATGTAACGTCAGCACCCACTATACCGCGCATGTCGCCTGCAGAAATAAAGGAAGAATATTTTATTCTAACCATTTAAAATTAGGCTAACAAATGTATTTCCAACTGGCAGCCAGCACATGTTTATTTTCCGTCTGGTATATAGTTGTCATAAGTTTTCTCATCATTTATCCACTCACTTGCATGAAATGGGCCATTAAAATATCTCCCATTCACTAATGTCATTTATTTCTTTCACTGTGATAAACAGTTGGAGTTTGCTCGCTGACAACATGCTAGCTAACGTTAAAACAGCAAGACAACAGCAAATAACCATGGCAACCAGTGACAGTAAAGGCAGGCGTGATCTTTATGTGGTCAGGTTGCGCTTGCATCTGCCATGTAAAAAAAAAAAAAAAAAAAAAAAAGTCCCTCTGTAGCACTTCACCTGTACGCCAGTATGAAACACCTTCTTCCACGTGTTTACCTTCAGTAAAGAGGGCTGAAGACAAATGCTTGATTTGTTCTTTTCATTTTGTGTGTGCGAAACATGTTAAACTGTCTTGCTCCTTCCGTTTCACCATTATGGACATAATGTTTCGCCACAAAAAAACGCCAATGAAATCCACTTAAAGCGTAGGAAGGCTCCTTTTTGTGCGACATAAACTTATGACAACTATCAGCCGTCGCTCTCTCCTACGCTCTGTTCTTTTCACCGACTCAGCAAAATATTCCCAGCTTGTTTCTCTCAAATCCAAAAAAAAAAAAAAATGCAGCTAAGATGCTTTTTATTTAACTTCTGTTGGATCACAGAGCTGCTGTGTCTGCACTGTTCGTGCTATCGGTGCATGCTTGTGTGCTCTTTTTGCACGCACACACACACACACACACACACACACACAGAAAAACTCCCTCACATGTCTCTTTCTTTGCGGTATAAGCTCAGAGGTAATGCTTGTAGCTCGCCTGCCCTGCTGCGTTTGCAAACCCGAGTCTGGGGGAACGAGTGATGATGTGGGACCTGACCTTGCGTCCCTCCCTGTCTCTTTCACTCCTGTGCTAATGCTCCCCTGGAGAAGCAGCTGCTCAGTGAGCTCATCCCCGCTCGAGAAGACTGTAAATAAACTCTCTTTGTCCTTCTCCCTCGCACTGTTCTCTCCTTTTCCCCCAGCTCTTATCTGTCCAACTTTTCCTCATGAAGTACTCCTCGCATCCAATTGTTGCTGATTTGGCTGACAAGTTGTCAGCAGAGCGGCAGCATAAGGTTTCGCGCACTTTAGAAGTGGCTGTCACCGAGAGGAGGAGAGCTAATGATGTAAACATGCTTCAGTCAACAGCGTAGGACATCGGTGAGAGCAGGTTAGGACGCACACGCATATGTTCAGGTTTTTTTCTACCTTCACCTACATAAACCGTGAAGATTAAACAGATTTTTCCTTCTAGAGATGCCACTTTCCAGGCTTGCCAAAGACTCGCCTCGCCTCGCCAACCCTTAAATTGCCCTGTGCAGTGGAACTCGTCTTAAACTTTTTCAATTTTTGTTGCAATTTTCAATATGTTTGAGATTTTACTGATACACCAGCACACAGTGGTGAATAATTCTTAAGATTAAAAAAAACAACAACAAAGAATAGAACCCTACACAGTTAAGATTTTTTTTTTACTGACAAATTTGAAAAATGTGGCATGGATTTGTATTCAGGCTCTTTTGCTCTTACTCTTTCACCCAAATACTAAATCCAGTTTGGCCAACTGCTTTCAAAAGTCACCAGATTTGTAAATTTGGCCTTCCTGCATGTAATTTAAGTATACGCCCAAATGTTCTGTGAGGAACTTTTTATTTTAAGGGAACATTAGGGAACAAATGACATCAAAAAGGAGAATAAAACAAAATTTGGTTCTAAAATTATATCCTATGGTCTAAATATGTCAAAGTGCTGTTTCACAAATTTAAGAATGGGAAAAAATATGACACTTAAAGTAAACTGTTATTCTTACTGAGACATGGTTGTCCAATCTGAACTGACAGATGGCACAAAGAGCTTTGATCATAGAAGCAACTAAGAGATCCACATATTAGGCAGGAAAACAATCTCACTAGACAAGTGTTATTGTTAAACTCCACAATTGTGACCTTTAAGAGGCAAAACGAAAGCTGCTGGTGAGAGAAAGCAATAAAAAGTCCTGCATCAGGTTATCAGACTGGTTTCTTCAGCAGGGAAAGGAAGATGGATTGGAGCTAATTAGTGGTGCAAATGTTTTTAAGACTTTTGGTGGAGGTTTCCTCGTTTTGTTGCTCTTTTGCAAAATAAGAATGAGCAAAGATTTAATTCTCCACCTGTGCCAAGCTGGCAGAAATATATCCCAAAAGACTTTCAGCTTTAACAGTGAAACTCTCAGCGAGGCTGAGTGCTAATGAACACCACACTATTTCAGATTTTATTCTTTGGGGAACTATGAAAATTCGTTGCACATTTGTTAAATGGAAGACACTACTTTAAGTCTGTCTGTCCCATCAACTTCTAATACGATACATTTAACTTTGGAGTTGCGATCAGACACAACATGAAAAAAGTCACGCAAGTTAAAGTATTTTTTACTGCCTGCCGGGAAGAAAATGCACCACAATAATGGCAGTTCACTCCAGGAATGGAAAACAAAAAAAAAACTGCAACACGTCCTTCACACTAAAATTCTGGCCCACTTCATCACATTGTGACACACAACACATCCGTTCATTCAGCTTCCCACAGTCAATTCATCAACACCTAGCAGAGCGCCTCGTTTGCTTCATCCGCATCCAGCCGGGTTTGCTCGCACTGCCTTCAAATAAAGACTGAGACGACGATTTCTGCAAGGCGTGCAAAGATTTTAATGAGTCATGACACAGAGCAGATTCATGACATGGCACAAGTCAGCGCAGTTCTTTGATCTCCGAGATGGTCTCGCCGATCGCAGCAGACAGATAAAACCTATCTGGGGCTTGTTGTTTGCCAGCCGCAGCACTTCTGACACAAATTAAAACTCGGAGGCCTTGCTGTGGTCACTCTTTCCACTTTGTGTTAAAAGGAGGGGTTGCATTTAAAATTTCCAAAACGAGATGCAGCCATACTCAGTTGGGAGGAAATTAGCAGAAGTTTTCAATCAGCTGTTGAAGACAAATTGTTGGCACTGGTGACTGACTTTAAAAGTAAAAGTACTTGATGCTTTTCAAGTTTAAAAAAATGAGGTTGATCTGCGTCGGCCCACAAATTCTTTTAGGATACAATAATATGATACATTTTCTTTTGGCAAGACAGCAGATCTCGTAGGTTATGTCAGCCAAAAAAGGAAGGACTAGCTCTACCTAACGTAGAACATTGTTGTATCTCATTTGAAATGTCTATGCTATGTAAACACTGGGCAGAGACAACAACAGACTGAGACTGGCTGGGTTATAATTGAGCAAGAACTCACTTCTCCATACACCTGTTGAGATATTTAAACAAAAAACTAGAAACTGGGAAGAAGATGTTCTCAAAGAAGGTTCACAAAAGATGAAATGAAACAAATTGGGGGTACTGTGGTGGCGCAGGGGTTAAGCACAACCCACATAAGAAGGCCTTTGTCCTTGACGCATCCGTCGCAGGTTCGAATCCCGGCCTGATGACCCGTCTTTCCTCTCTCATTACCCTACTTTCCTGTCTTAGCACTTTCAAATAAAGGCCAAAAGAGCCAACCCCACCCCCAAAAAACACAAAGGCACAATGCAAAAATCTAAATGGTCAAAACAAGCAATTTATTGGTGACAATGGTTTTTTAAAAAAACAACATATGAATAATTGGTGATTGATATGAAGGGATTCATTGAAAAGTTTAAGCTGTATATTGTATATTCACAACTTAGAGATTGTATAAAAAATGGAATGAAATTTCCTCAGAAGAAAAACTGAATAGTGTTTGCTGGGATTACCACCTGTACTTAGCAACACATCAAGATGGTGCAACCTTTACCCAACAGTCAAAAATAGCATGCATAAACGTCTAAAAAAAAGATCTTGTGCAATTATTTCTGATAACAGATCATATATGTGGATGGCCAAAGGCAAATTTATTCAATATAAAATTCTCAACAGATAATATCTACTGGTAAAGAGAAAAGACACTCAAGATTCTCACGTCCATCAGGCTTATTCTCTCATTTCTATTTGACATACTACTGTTGTAATGTTTCCAAATGCGTCCTCTTAAAGACTGTACCAACACGATGCTCATGCAGCAAAATAAAATTACCATTTGATCAACAATGAGCCTATTGACCAGACATATTAAATAAAAGGAGAGCAAGGAGGAAAGTGCACATATCAAGCAGAACACGACTATTTAGTCTGTTTCAGAGCGTCCCGAGGACACACTGATAACAATACGCACTGCACAGGTCTGAACAGCAAACACGTATGTTTTACTTAATGACCCCTTCTGCAGCCTGTCTGCTGTTTACTGTTCGAATACTCAGACCTGACCTTTGTGGCAGTGACTTTGTTTAATCCTGATTGCAAAGGACTTGAAACCTGAACTCGAGACAAAGCAGTTATTAGTCATTATTGTTTTCTACAGCAACTCTGTTCAGACATATTAGAAACAGATAAGCTTAGGTTTGGATGAGGAGTGGCCTGGTGTGCACACTGTACTGAAAAGCTGTTTCACATGCATTAAGTCCGTATGAACCAAAATTGAAGATGGACTGATCAGGAGTAAGATAATGACCACCGACGGGTGAAGGGGATAACATGGACCGTCTCCTAATGACTAACAGGAGAACAGCAGGTTAGCGGTGATAATAACAGATTTTATTTATAATGCCGTTTATATCTAAAAGACAATCAAAGCACCAATGAAAATGCTATCCTCAAAGTTGATGTGCTAAAAGTATTTTAACATGTTTCACATATGACTGCATCAAAGTGAGGATCGCTGTTTGCCAATCTTTATAAAGCCTCACCTGCCGATTCCAGTTTTGGCCAAAAACATTCATTTATTTTATTTGTCTGAAACATTGCTAAATATAGCAAGAAAGTTGCAAAGCGGGGTGATTTGTTAACTCCAAAACGTGCAGACATGAGCTGGTGGGCCAGTCTATCAGTCAAACCTCTCAGTCTATCAGTCAAAGAGCAGAAGAGGACAGTGGCCGATAAAATCGGTGGACAATATTGGTTTCACATGAAAGTATCAGTCGAGCACCTATGTCCCAAAATTAAGGAAATCAGATGGCCGATAAAAGGTGCACCTCTAATCAGAGCATCTCCAAAACTGAAGTTATGACTGGACGTGATAGCCTAAAGTCAATTTCATGATATTGAGCAGTTTACCTAAATGACGATAGACAATAAGACTCACACTCCCTCCCGGTCTCGTCCCTAAAGAAATCTTGCACCCATCTATCGAACTCGGCAGCTGCAACTGTGTGTTTGTTTCAGTCTTTTGGCACAGTTCTCACCTGACATTCTTTCTTTGTTCAAGATCGCCCTTGCTGACCTTTTATTTTGGGACTGAGCTGCTCCTCTTCCTCCTCGACCAACTACCCATATTTGAAATTTCCTCCATTTTTTTCCACCTCACCAACTCTTTCATTTCTTGTTTAAATTTTTTTTTACACATGGACCAGCTTAGTTTTAATAGCTTTTGCCTATAATTAATGATATCATAGCTTGATGATTGAGTCATTATCGAACTCTCCTGCCCATTTTCCGTCTCCAAGCACATCGCATTTTGTCTGCCCAAACTCAACCAGCTCGGTCAGCTGCGCCGTCTTCTCAGGAGTCGTCACTGACTTCTAAGAAATCGCCGTTGGCTTCTCATCGTCGAGACGTCGCCATTGTTGTTCAGGCTCCAAGTCCTTTGCAATCAACTGCTGAACAAGTTGTTCAAGTTGGTGACCAATTTGTTGTTCAAAAAAACAAGTTGTTCATGACTCACATCAAAGGAGATCCTTGAAACTATAGAAACCAGAAAAAAACCTCTATTATATCTATCGAATAATATCTGTTTCCTTGACACCAAAGATTTTGACCTTTTACCTGTTCTTCCTTAATGTTGTGTCCATGATGAGTTTTTAGTCTAGTTCAAACAAAACCAGATGTGTTGGAATAAAGACGAGGCTTTCTCGTAATCAAATGGACCAAAAATAATTTATTTTATTGAATCTTCATCATACAAAGTTTGATTCCAAGAGACGAGTTAAGAAAAATGGCAGTTCTTTGTGTGGATGAGAGTTTGTCCAAGGACTCACAATGTTGCTATGCTGAAGTTACTTCGTACCAGCTCATTCAGTTTTGTTTTGGAAGAAAGTTTGTCACATGGTGTAATTCCAAGAACCTTATTTTAAAAGTAAAAAAACAAATTAAGTTATAAATTGCTGAGCACAATGAACACAAGATGGCAAAGGAAAGCAAATCATAAGGTACTTTATTAAAGAAAAACCCAGCAAAACACAACTTCACAAGACACAGGTAAACAAAGGAACTGTCTAAACCTGCAGAGTTGTAAACCAATATCATGAGCAAACCAAATTATACTAGTTTAAGACACGAACGTGTGGAGTGGAGCCCTTCTTTCAGAAAGTCTACAATCAGGGTTGCAGCATAAAACGGCTGTTTTCTGGAGAAAACAACTACTTGTTTCAATTAAGTAATTCAAACTCATTGTTTTTTTAAATAAGATTTTCAGTCTCTTTGTTGACATAACAAAAAGCGGACTGTTTTGTGGGCATGAACATCTGTCATCAATTTAAACTTTAGAGCAGTGGCACAGTCTCTTGGATTCCCCTGGGAACTTTAAATCTTCCCGTTTTTATGATGTCCCACTTTATTTTTATGCAACACACCATGTGGCACAGCTCTTCTCCACTTATGAGCTCATCTCAGGGCAGAGCAAGACCTTCCATACACAGCCATATGTAAGAGACAACTTATCATCTTGAGAAACAGAACAGAAGATCCCATCCCAGTTAAAGGTCAGCATTTTAGCCCTGAAAACTAAAGTGCTTTCAGGGCTAAAATGCTCTGAAATCTTTGCAGAGCTAATATGCTATCAGCTCTTAAACAGAAAAGATTTCTTAATCCTTTCTGTGTAATCCAAAAGGATTGAACTGACACATTTAGTAATTATTATGTTATGTTTTATTAAGACTTTTATTTGTGCAGTTGATCTTGTTTCTTTTTGTGTTCAAAAGAAGAAGTCCTGCGAAATACACAGAAGTTATGCAAGATAAATAACTCATGATTTTTGTTTTCAAGCACAAACAAGGACAGTCAGCATACTTTTTTATTTTTATTTTACAAACGTGATTGTACAAGATGGATATTCTGGAGTGGCGTAGTCAAAGCCCAGACCTCTATCAATAGAGAATTTGTGGTTAAACTTGAAAAGGGATGTTCACAGCCGATCCACACACAACTTGACAGAGCTTGAACACTTTTACAAGAGAATAAAAAAGTAAACATTTTTTATTTCATTGCCATTATTTTGTAGAAATTAGTTTGCACTTTGACCTTAAGGAGATGTGCTTTAATTATAGAGCTCAGTCCAGCATCCAATAATGGAAAATGGTGATGTTTGGTTGTGCCCTGTATTGAACGGTGGCAGGATTGTCATAGCAAACATTAGTGAGATAAAACCAAACCTGAGCCAGGGTTAGGTTATTAAGCAATATTGTGAAGATTGGTCTTTTCACAGAGCGTTGCTTAAGCCATCATCCTGGAATTCAGCGTGTAGCAAAATTTCCAAAACGCAGCCGCTCACTTACCAAGAGACCACTAGACAAGAGCATTACTCAAAGAAGAGAGCAACTGAACCAAGACAACTGAGAAGGACCAGCGATCTAAAGCATTTCTTCAAAGAAATCATAAGAAATCCCATTTTCATTTCAACATAAGCCTTATAGAAGACACCGAAGACATGTGGAGGAATGGGTTCTGGTAGACGAGACCAAAATCAAATGTTTTGGTCTTCGTACAAAGCCCTTTGTATGATGGTAAATATTTAAATATTTGCTGTTCGTATTGACTTGTCAGGGTGGGAAGGCTCCAGAACAACAAAAACGTTCTAAACCAGTCTAGAGAACAATTTACTGCTTTGTATTTCTGTCTCAATTTTAACACAAGGGAAAGAATATTGAATACCTCTGAAAGTTTTTTTTTTTTTTTTTTTAAACTGCTTTAATTCCTGAGGTTTTCCTCTTTTTGTCTTTTAAGCGCATGTGGGATTCCCACGATGCAAACCTCCCAGTGTAAACAGAGAGTTGCTCACTCTCTCCCACCTGCCAAAAGCCAAAGGGGTTGGAGGTTGTTAATCTCTGGCGGGGAGCGAGGCGGCCGCAGAACGGTAATGACTCCAGTGAAAGGATATGGTGAGTATACAGAGTTCCTCCAGGGCTACTATTTGGTTGTGACCCATTTCTGTTTGAAGATCTGATCTCCTACTTTAAATCCATTCAGCGGGGCAGGATGGGAGGCTGCCGTCCCAACTTCCCCTGGGCTACTACATCCAATCCGTATCAGAGACAGGCTGACTCTCCTGTAAACACAGATTAAGAACTCTGAAAATGACAGCGCGGCTCAATGCTTTCGATGACGACGAGGAGTCTTTCTCAGAATCTTTTCCTCCTTTGGTCTTTCAGGTCTGCAAAAAAGGAATCAAACGTCCCAAATCCTTAACCTTGTCAACGCGTGCAGTGAACGCTTGCTTATCTGAGTGTTTCAAATTCGTAGCATAAGTTCAGAGGGCACCTCTGAGTCGATTTCTGCCATTTTTATGAGAACCAGACTGAGACGGACAAAAGGAGACGGATGTCGGAATCCGTAGCCCCACATGGAGCTGATTGAACGCAGCAGAGCGTTCCCCTTCCCGGTTGCACAATTCAAACAGGCTTTATTTAAAAATGATCATCAAAAACAAACAACAACGAAGAAAAAAGACTTTTCAGAACATTTTTGACTGATTTGAGCTGTTCGCCACAACCGCTGGATTATATTTCCACAAGAGGCCTAAACATGGTCTCCTTATGGCATTCCCAGAATCATTTCAACCAAAAAATATCTATAAAGAAGCCTTAAATTACAATTTAAAGACTGTTATTAAGGCATATTTGGGGGGCAAAATCAACTTCCTTATGGTAAAATCTTTCTAATTAACATTTCTGAACTTTGGGAACCCTGGAATAAACGTGGCAAAGTGGATTTCAGAGGCTCATCTTTGATTTGCCAGTGTTTTGAAGACGGACGCTGAGCTACTTTTCACTCTGAAGGGTTAGGAGTGACTTCCTTATCAGATAAAAATCATCAGGTCTTAAAGCTTTCAGTTAATGAGATGGAAATGATGTAATTAACTCCATCTGGTTTTCATTTGATGAACCAGCCTTCGTGCAGCTATGTGGGCTCTGTTGGCTTTCACTGGGTGGAGTTAGGACACAGAGATGCTATGTTTCTAATAGTTGGGGGTTATTTTCTCTACCAGTTCTTGCTGCAATTGCTTGTGATTTTTTTGTTTGTTTTTTTTTAAAATAGAGTTATGGGGTATACTTAGCGACATTTTAAGCTGCTTCGTGGGATTTTCAAGAGACTGCGCAATAAAACGAAGCAAAAGTCTCTTCAGATCTCTGACGTTGGAGAGAAAACAAACATTTCTAAAGTTTGCCACAATATTTTGAACATCTGCGTGTAATTTTTAAAATTTGACTTTTGTATAAATTATTCAGTTTTCTAAACTTATCTAGTCTAATGTTTCAAAATTCAACTTTTGTTACGGATGGTTTAACACCGTTCATGTTGAGATGACAGATAAGCTGTTAAGAAATAGTCTAAGCAAAAAAAAAAAAGGGGAAATTAAGAAGTGTAAAATGAACAAACAGCGTATCATAAATGGAGCCAGATCACAGTCCCCATAAGTTTAATCTGAAATATTATTTGTTAATGGACAAATAAATGCATTATTTATTTGCTAGTGTAAATAAATTATCCAAAAGGCCAAACAAAGGACTGGATTTGCAAATTAGCCCGCGGCTATAAAACCTTTGCACAAAACAACGGCTGCTCTATTTTAAATATGTAACATTGTTTAATTTGTTAGATTTGATTAAATAAATTAGATTTTAAACAAACATATATATATTCCATTTAAATTAACCTCCATACCAACAAACTACAGTGCCTTGCAAAACTATTCATACCTCTGTAGCTTTCCTGTTGCTCCACAATCATTAAACATCAGCACAAAGTGGAACGCGATTCTGAATTGAAAGGTAAATGATTGATGGTTTTTGACATTTTGCACAAATATAAATCTGAAAAATGATGACATGTTTATATTCAGTCCCTACAGTAAGTGTATACTTTGTAAGACCACCCTTCTCTGTAGGTGTTTTGCCAAACCTTTTTTCATGTCTGGCAATGTTTCATATCCAGAGAGTTTTTCCCATTTCTCTTTGCAAAGTAGCCCAAGCACAGTCAGTGTGGAGAGAGCATCTACAAACATAATTTCTCAAGATTTTCATACACTCTCAATTGGTTTTAGGTCTGGACTTTGACTAGGGTGTTCTAATACTTAGATATGCTTTGATTTAAAACATTCCACCGTTTCTCTTGCTGTACGTTTAGGAAGGTGAACCTCCACCCCTTCCTTCAAGCGTTGCTCAATATTTACCTCCATCAAGTGTGATCCATTTTGTGGTAGGCTACTGTATACGCAAATCAAAAATACTATTTAGGAAACCTCTTATAAAGTCGTGCTTCTCAGCTGTGTAGTGTTTTTGTGCTGGTCTGTTATAGAAAATGCCATTAAAATACACTGAAGTTCGGTTAAGCTCTAACATTATCTACTGACTCTTATTTTACTTTCTAGAGTTAAAGTTGGTTTACATTTGCAACAGAATGTTTTTCAAGGTCACAACAATGAGTGTTAACAAACGTTAAGTCAATGGCGGCTTTGAGTTGGATGTGTTCATTTAGATCTCATCAGCAAGACCTCATCTGCTGGCATGAAGCTTGTCCACATGTCGAACGTTTCTGACATGTTCCTCTCCCGTTTGAAGTCGCTGCAGGGAGAACCGGACTTGTTCTGCCAAAAAAGGATTTCCTTTCCTTCTCTTTTCCTCCTCCTTTTGTACTCTCTATCTTTCCGCTCTTAATCTTTCCTGTTCTTATCACTTCGCAGAGTTCACTCAGTTGCCGCAGATTAGAAGCGCAGCTCGACGAGCTGTCGGGATCCGATCTCTCGGCTCTTGAAGCCAACGTGACGGAAAGCCGCTGTCGAAGCTTCCTTGAGGAAGCCGCTCGCTGGGGTTTCTCCATGTGTTGCAATAAAGATGTTCATCAGAGTTAACTAGATGGAAAAGCATTAAAGGCACTGATAAAGAACGAGCGGAGCAAAGTAAACCAGAAACGTGTCTCTGAACCTCTTTTACAGTGTCTCAAAGATCAGAAGGGACACTAATTGCCATGAGTGCGACTGATGAAACCATTTTATGGTTTTGAAGTAAATCTGTCGGCTGCAGGAGGGAGGAAAAACAAATGAATGAATTCTTTCTTGAAGGCTACGCTGTCTATGAAACCACTTTATTTGTGTCCGTTCTCTATCCTTAGGCCATGTAGGGAGCGGAGCAGATGCAGATGGCTTGTTTCAGGAAACCGCAGGCCCAAAAGGGATCCCTCTCTGCTGTGCATTTAGTATACAAACTACAAAGGGAGGCTGTGGTAAGCACACCCTTGTGAAAAAGGCTAAAATAGTGTCAGCAGGATGTCGACCAGACTGCAGGCAACGAGTGGAGAGAGCAGAGCAGAAATTCGTGGAAATCATGTAAAACGTTTCGCGAAAAGGGATTGAGCCAAAAATTTTTCCATCCACATGCACATACAAAAAAAAGAGAAGAAATTTTTTTATTTTTTATTTATTTAAAAAAAAAAAGAGTTTGTCACATAACCACTTCAAACATCTGTGTAGTTTAGTTGGATTTTTAAACCAACACAAAGTGGAACATAATTATGAAATGGAATGATTCGTCGTTTCTGGAAGTTTTATGAATAAAACTTTCTAAAGTGTTGCATTCATTTGGATTATACCCATTTTACTCTGATCTCCCTAAATACAATCTCTGAAGCTGCCTTCAGAGGTCACCTATGTAGTAAACAAAGTCCACTTGAGTAATCTAACCCTTCCAGCCAAATTTGCAGTACACACTTTGCATGTTTATCTGAAAAATTCCCAACGGTTTCTGAAAGGAGAGATGTTGCCCTTTCCAGCCAATATGGGGTTATTACGGTAATTTCACCCCTTCATAGCCATCCTTCCATTTTCTGTTCACCCTTGTCCCTAGTAGGGTCGGGAGGTGCTAGTGTCTATCTCCAGCTACGTTCCGGGCAAGAGGCGGGGTAAAAACCTGGACAGGTCGCCAGTCTGTCGCAGGGCAACACAGAAACAGACAGGACAAACAACCATGCACACACACACCTAGGGAGAATTTAGAGAGACCAATTAACCTGACAGTCATGTTTTTGGACTGTGGGAGGAAGCCAGAGTACCCGGAGAGAACCCAAGCATTCACAGGGACAACTTGCAAACTCCCGGGAATCAAACCCAGGACCTTCTCGCTGCAAGGCAACAGTGCTACCAACTGCGCCACTGTGCACCCCCCTTTCATAGCATTGAGTGAAATTAATCTGAGGGTTGCTCTTTTAATAGACGGTAAATTGAGAAAATAATTTGCTAGATATTGAAAGTTCCAGTTGTGATGGATAAATGAGCAAACATATTTACTCACATGACATTTAAAGAACTGCGTAGAATTAAAAAAAGCAAAAATATCCAGGCGGAGATTTGAAATCTGGGTCACAAAGGGTTAACTGTAGTACCACACGAGACCAATTTGAAATGTTTTGGCCTGTTGTGAAGGAAAACCAAGACATGCTGGTGTCAGGATCGTGCTGCTGGGATTTTTTTCTTCAGTAGTAGCAAAAGACAAGGGGGCAGAGATAGAGGCTCACTTTCCAGCAGGACAACGATTGTAGACGTACAGCCAGAACCACAGTGGGTGTAGATCAAAGCATATTCACTTTGGCCTAGTCAAAGCGCAAGCCTAAATCAAATTAAGAATCAGTGGCAAGACTTGAAAGGTGCCGCTCGCAGATTATCTCCATCCGATCCGACTGAATTGATTCGCAAAGAGGAATCAATTCCTCTTTGCGTCGTCTCTCTTTGCTTTGACATTTCGCATAGTCAATAGAAATTTATCATTTCTTGTCTTGTCAGTGACTTCAGTCTGACTCCATGCCTGCCTTTCCCAATAACAATTGTAATGTAGTATTTTTTTTTCTTTTGGAAAAAACAAAGTGATCACATCAAGTAAAACAAAAGAAAAGCCTTTACTTTTGTCTTTCAGATCAATATCTGAAAGACGGGTCAATATCTGTGTGTGGCATAGCAGCCGAAAGCCTTAAAAAAAAGAAAAAAAAAGGAGTTTGGCTTGTGATTCATTTATTTAGTTGAGTAACTTATTTCAACAATGGCACAAAGGATCATCTTCCTGTACTGACTGAGTTGAGACAAAGAGCTGTGTCTTTGTTAGTGTTCTGAAGCGCTTTAATTTCCACTTGGTTCCACGTCATTTTGGGTGTAGGTTGAGCGTTGCAGCGCAAGGGACTTACATTCTCTGAATGTTTTGTACTGAATGTCTCTGTCCAGTTGTTCTTCCTCTGAGGGATTTGCTGTAAAAAGCCAAAAAGGCCAGCTGTGCAGCAGTTTCGTTTGAGAAGCCCGCTCAGTCATTAGCTGAACAACGTGCTGTACACCGACATGATCCGGCTTCAGGTTTTCTCATCAAAATTTAGGGATATTTTCATTGCTGGCTTTATTAGTACTTATGAAATTGCTTTTACTAGCTGATGTCAAAAACGGCGCTTCTTCTCCCACACAGATAAAAACAGCAGAGCCTTTCAACTCCCCTCTTAGCGCTGTCTTTTTGTCTAAAGTGAACATTTCTGTCATTTTAAGACAAATCTCAAGCTATTTTCTATGTATTTGATTTGATTTGATCTACAATCTGAAGAAAATGCATCATTTTCCCTTCATTTTATCTGATATAGACCTGATTATTGTCTATATCGTTCCTACAAGTATTCTTTCCAAACCTGATGTTTAAATTCTAGCAATAGCAATCACACATCCTCAAAATGTCATCGTTTTATACTTTGTCAGGCACAGTATGCGTGTTTTTCATAAGAGTAGCTTGACTCGAGGTGAAACTGTCACCCTGACACGTGACCAGATGTGTGACGCAGGATTGAAGAGTCCCAATGGGAGCTCAAGTAGGTGAGAACTGTGTCCGTGTGAGGATTTCAGCCACGCGACACCCACGCTGACGGAGGTATATCGTATTGAAACTCGTTTTGCGCCAGAGCTGGGAGGAAATGAGAAAAACAGGCTGCAGCTTTAGAAAAGCTCCTTTCCTGACCTTCTTTGGACAAGTCCAGTCGGAAGTGATTGAACTTGGGTCGCATGAAGCAGCACCGATCACAGTGATGAAAAGGACTTGAATATATTACATTAGGTAGTTCTCAGCTCGTTTCACACAGGAAGGTAATTAGCGTTACACCACCTCATAACCTCCAGTCCACCTCATTCTGTGTGAGATGCTTTGGCTGTATGCAGTTTGAAGAAACTAGCTTGCGGTTGATTCTATTTTTTCATATCCGTTTTGATAATCGCACACCTAGTGACTAGAATTGGGTAGTAACTAGTTATATTTACTCAGTTACATTTACTTGAGTAGCTTTTGTTTGGGGGGGGAATATTTTTTTACTACTACAACTGCACTTTTTACTTGCGTAATCTTATTCTGAAGTATCGCTACACTTACTTCAATTATATTTTTGGATACTCTTACTTTGTGCATTTCTGTGCAATGAAGAACATTCAGTGAAACTACTTTGAATGTCCCTGGTGAATTTTTGCTTTAAAACTTTAAAACTTGCAGTTTTAAAGTTTCAGAAGTTTTGCATTGATTAATTATTCAAGTTAATTACCTTTATTTTGGTCTTTAACTTACCTCAATGTCCACAAAACGTTATATTTTTGTGGACCTTGGTCTGTCTGATAATGTAAATATTTCATATTTGATATTTTTGAACAGTTACTTAGTACTTGAGTAGACTTCTTAGCAAACACTCTTTCTATTCTTACTTGAGTAATTTCTTGGATGGCTACTTTATACTTTTGCTTGAATAAAAAAAAAAGTAGTCCTACTCTTCTTGAGTACAACTTTTAGCTACTATATCCGCCCCTATAGCACATGAAGAGCCACTCTTCATGTGCTGTCAGTCAGCTGCACCTACATAGACAATGCTTAGCCAGTGTTTTACCTAGCGTTTGTGACATTCACCCAAAGTAAGCAGCTTCTATTCCTGCAATCATTAGATTATTTCCCCCTCTTTATCAGCAGATGAGAAATGTGGCAATCTACAAAGAAAAGGACAGAAAAGCAATCCTTACCCCAACACAGTAAAATGGTGGATTTTTAGTGTAGGTAACCTTTTAAATCCCGCCCAACAACTTCACAACAGACTCGCCTTCCTCCTCTGCTCAATTTCCTCAATAGACTGGTGCCCTTGCTTTAGTATCTGACTGAGGAATGACTTTTTTCCCCAGGATATAATCTAAAGGAATCCTTTCCATCTGATATGGGATATTTCCTGTATCTCATCCATTCCCAAGCAGCAATATACACAAGAGAGAAGCTTAGTTAGGATGTTGGAAGTATGGTCTAAAAAAAAAAACAGGATGCAAAACCAGGTTTTAATGGACAGAAATGTGCATTACTGCCAAATTTATGGCAATTCCTCAATGAATAAACTGCGAATTCTGTTTCTGATTTTGGCCGAAATAGATGTTTTCCATCCAACGCTGTTACAATAAAGTATTGTAAGCAGAGGTAAGCAGAAATACCCCGATTCCAACTTATTGTTTGCATGCATTGTTTTTTTGTAGCATTTGCATTTTTTACATCTGGAAAATTGTTTCCAGGTGATTTAAAACATCTGCCCAGCTGTGTGGTGGTGTGCAGCATCCTAACATGTTCTTTCACTTTAATAAACAATTCCCAGATTTTTGTGCAGTAACGTGTTTAATCAAGCCTGAATATCCTGGCCACAACACACACAAAAAAAAAGAAAAGAAAGAAAATCTGCACTTCTCATTCTCTCAGAACTGACTTCAGCAGAGATGCACACAAGTATTTGGTCATGGAAAGAAAAGGAAAATGTTAACTTTTTCCATCCCTTCGTCTTTTAAAAGAATGCATTATGAGCCTAATTTCTTCTTCCATTTTGCAAAGAATTTTATTGGGTTTCATAATTACAGATCGGAAAACACCATGATGTACTCTTCAGATGTTTAGTGGCCCTTCAATGCCACAGAGCTCATCTGCTTTGAGTTCTTTTTGAGCTGGAATCAGTCTATCAACGCCACATGTTCTGTATTTTTCCTGGACATGAAAACCTACAATACATTTAATTATGATCTTTAAACAAAAAAAAAAAATGAAAACATTTAAATCCCATAACCCCCCTTTGCCAAATAAATCCGACCCCTACATTCTGCAGCAAATGTAATAAAAAGCAACTGTTAGACAGACAAATCTTCCACTTTATTTTATTTTGATCCTCCTGGATAACAATTAGTGAAATCACTCCTCTTCAAAAATGTTGTAAACAGTAAATGGAGTCCATCTGAGTCTAATCTAATCACTATAAATACAGGTGTTTGGTGAAGACCTCAGAGGTTAGAGACTTTGTCGGTGAACAAACACAAAGAAACTCAGGACACAGGAATACGGTTGTGGAGGAGTCTAAAGCAGGCTATGCTAACATGCAAGGTTTGAAAATATTACAGAGAAAAGTACAGCACGACTTTAGATATACCAAGAACCTAAATTTACATGCCAGGCAATAAGAGCATTAATCAGAGGAGCAGCCACGGTGACACTGGAGGAGCAACTGGTGTGTCCAACTCAGGTGAGAGAGTCTGTTGGCAAAACATCTGTCAGCAAAAAGTCCTTAGCCGCAAGCTACACGTGTAAAACCATAATAGAAAACCATCCATCTTGGGACATGGTGGTGGCAGTAGGAGGCTGTGGGAGAGCACCTGGTGAGAATTAAGATGTGTGAAGGTAAACACATGACAACCGGAAACCTTCGCCTTTCTCCTACCACTTTTGCTTTTCTGGACTTTTCCCAGTCACAGTACTTGCTTTGTGCTTTTCACCCTGCTGAAGAGAATTCATAAAAAGATCAGCGAGTTATAGAATTTGATATCGTTATCTTAAAGCTTTTTTTTTTGTTTTTTATTTATTTTTAAAATCCTTCCACAGACCTCATGGACTGGCATATTCTTCTTTTCAATTTAAGCAACACACATTACTCGTCACATACAGCTGGGCCCTCTAGATCATTGCTATGTGCCTTTAAGCTCGTTGGCTCCTCTTGGCCTCAGATGACCCACTTATATGGTGTCGCTGCCAGCAGGACCCGAGCCAGCCTATTCTACGAACCCTGACAGCAACAAAATAGAGTCCTTGACCCAGAAGGCCAAACTATATCCAATATGACAAAGGAGCAGATGAAGCAGATGGGAAACAGATCTTACTGTACAATAATGTGTGGGCTAATATGTCTTCGTGTGTGTGTGTGTGTGTGTGTGTGTGTGTGTGTGTGTGTGTGTGGGGGGGGTGGGGAAGGGGAAACACAGTTTTCATCTAAAGTGTTTCTCAGTAAGACCGAAGGAGCTACAGGTTCAAATTACCAGAGGAAACCTCTGCCTTTATTTTGTTTAATTGCTACCTGTCTGTTTTTATTATTACAAATGTGTTTCAGAAAGATCTAATGTGACATCCACGTACCATGACTGATTCTTTGTATCTGCGCACGAAAGCAATCGGTGAGAAAGCTCACGTGCTTTGAATTAAAAGGCATGTTCACATGTGTGCGTGAGCCAGTCAGTCCGACCTCTTATTGAACACGGCCTCTTGGTTCTGCACACAATGGATGGCGGAAGATAGTCGGAGAATAACGCCCGCTGTCTTTACTGGGGAAATCTACACGAGTGCGTTTTCAGCAGAGCAAGCCGAAGATGGTTCACCACCCCAGACTGCTGTGTTTCTGCTGTGTGTTTGCCTCTCCAGCTGTGCTGTGTACTTACAAGAAGAAGATGCATTTAAAGGGTCTCATGGTGAGGTTGGAAAAAAAAGACCTCACCGATCAATTCGATGCTCTGTTTCATTCACGTGACTGTTTCAGGGCCCCTGTGTTGCACAGAGACAGCCATTCCAACATGCTTTCCACTAGGCATGATGGAAAAGAGGACTAGATAATAGGGGTGTGATGATTCATTAAGCTCGCAAGATGATTCGGGATCCTGGGTCTCACAAAAAACCAAACAAAATTATATTGTTTTGTTTAAGTGGGATCCTTAAATCCAACCTTCGAGGGACGGTGTCCTTCAGGTTTTTGATGTGGCTCTGCCTCACCACACCAGAGTTACATAGTCAGGTCATTAGGAGCGCTCTGGAAAACTTGACTGCACTGAGGAGGTAACTCAGATATTTGATTTAGGCGTGTTGAACCAGGAACACACCTACAAGTTGCAGAAACTCAATGTCTGTAAACCCAAAGTGAATTCGATCGATGCATTGGAACTCAGTCTAGGTTTCAGCAGATCATATGACTGTGATTTTCACTTGCGTCTCGTTTTAAGATGCTGCTAATGCCAGAAAAGGCGTTGCAATCTGGTGCTCTTTACAAATAGAACGAAGGCTTCATTCATCTCAATTTCTGTTTAAGGTGCTCTCCAGCTGAGGTTTCATCTGTTGAAGTACTTTAGATCTTGACCAAGTCCAGTCCAAATCCCTCAAAAACAGTAAGGTAGCATACGGCTAGCAGAAAGCTATGAAGCAGATTCTATCTTCAACATTGGTAGTTGCAGTTTGCGATACTTTGTCCGGACTCTGGGTTTCTTGGGTTGGGTTTTGTTTATTTCTGTGTTTTTGTTCCTCTTTAGTTTAATCCATTGTGTTCTGGTTTATTTTAGTTCAGCCCTTCTTAGTCATCTTATTTTCATTAGGTTTTATTTCTTTAGGTCCAGTTATTCCTTAGTGTTTGTATTGTTGCTTGTTTCACCCTGTCCCACTTTCTCTCTTCCTCCACTCAGTCTGGCTCCTGCTTAAATTACTCACACCTGCAACCAGTAAGCTCGTCAGCCCACCTTGACCCCACTGTTTACCTCCAAGTATTTAAGCTCCTCGTTCTCAGTCACAACTTGCCGGTTCATCACGCCGCCTCTCCTCGTCACTACTTCCTGGTTTCCCTATATCTCCTCATGCCTCCTGTTTGGCCCCATTTTTGGACTTTCTTTGTTTTTTAGATATTTTTGTTTGTAAGTTGGTGCCTCATTTTGATTTTTCTTCATTAAATCCACAACAGAAATTTAAGTCTTGCCTGCTGCTTTTGGGTCCATTAAATACACAACGTGACATACATGCAGTGTTACCAACTCTCGTTTTTTAATCTAGAGTGTGACTTTTCTCCTGTTTTTCACTCTGTTGCTCTTCCCCGACAAACTTCACTCTACAATCAGGAAGGTTTCTAGCCTTAAAGTGAAACACTTTTTTCTGAGAATCTTGTCTGTGAATGATCTATCCTGTCTCTGGAGTAACCACAGAGAACCCATACATGCATTATGAGACCATTCAAACGCCACACAGGAAGGCTCTGGGTGCAATTCAAAGCCAAGACCTTAGTGATTATAAATGGTGAGTGAGGATATATGCATTTATACGAGCTCTGATTGATAAACATGGTGGGAAAGCCTAATGGAGCACATCTATTTCAGAATAATTAGGGGAATATTTCATAATTTGCTCAATTATTTAAATTCGGAACATCTCTGTATTTTTTTTTTCCTTCCCTTTGCTTCTTATTGTTGTTATTCCTGTTCCAGCTTAGAGTGATCAGGGCCATTAAACTGTTTGGTGATGAAAGGGAAGATGCCAATTTTTCTGTGGGTTTAAATGCTCAACAACCAGACTCTTGTGAAACAAGATCATGACTAGTTGTGGCGACAGATTTGTTATACTCAACACAAAATCCGTCTTTGATCCTGATGCCACCCTCATCTCTCCGACTGCACCAGCTGCAAACGTCGCCCTTCACTCAACCTGAGCATGCTATGAGAAAACAAATGTGCTCTTTCAAAGGCTTCGCCAAAGGAGGATGCCTGCGTCAACCGGCTCTTGCATAAACAAAAGAGTTTGTGAAAGCAATAAGACGTTTCTGGCCATCAGAGCCATGAAGTTTGGCTCCCCTTCGTGTCTGGATACCTCATGTCACAGTGGTGCCCAAGGAAAAGCTGCGCAATACCTTTGATTTGCTTTCTCCTCCCTCTCCCCTCTCCACTCTGTGTAGTGATTAATTTGGCATTAAGTCAGTTGTTGCCATTCCACAGAGAGCCAGAGAACCTGGGAAGCATTTAAACTTTTGGACAGACCTGCTGACAGCTGTTGTACCAGTTGGGCAGAGTCCAGGCCCGTATCTTGTGCTCTGTGAAAGCTCCTCCAGTGTCCTAATTGCATTTCAGATGTTTGAGCTTTTGTTTTCGCTCAGCTCTCACCCAACATAAACTTGCCTAAGTCCATATTGAGAAGTCAATTTCGGAGCAGCGTCCCTCCATCATCCCGTCCTTCTTTAGAAAACCTCTTAAGCTGCTGCTTTGTGCTTTTTTTTTATTAAAAGAACAAGGGTATTGATTTGCCTTCAACATATGCACTCATCTTGATGCTTTGGCGTGCGGTTCCTAGTCCAAAACAGCCACAAGACTCTGCGTCTGTGCATGCTAGTCTTTCCAAGCCGTCTAATGCGGGAAGATGCAGAGTGTGTAATTTGCATTTGCATATTCATATGGGGCTCATAAAATGTATTCTACATCCTTTGGACTTTTTCACATTTTGTTGCATTACAACCACAAATCTGTAAAATGTGGCCTGCATTTGTAATGATAAAGTAATTTGTAGAATTGGCTAACACAGGAACCACCACATGTGCGTTTTAACAGTGTCAAGATGGAAAGATATGAACAGTGATCTCAGAGAAACATTTTTGCCCCCCCCCTAAATAATCTGAATACCATCAATCCACAAGACGAAAGTTTAAAAGTGGAAAACATCTGCTTTTCACTATAAGAGTATGGTCAATGGATTTAATGTTCATTCAGAGATTGGTTAGAGTTTTTATGCCTAAGGTTTTGATAACCTTGTCCTGTATTTCCAATGTTCTGTGATTTTGCTGGATTTGCTTCCGATTTATAGTTTTAAATCTGATTTTCCTTGTGCAACTGAATTTCTCTCCCATTTTTAGTTTACTTTTTATTTTACAGGGTAACGTGCGATGATTGACTTCGGTACCTGTGAGTCAGCGATTATCCTCCCCATTTAACTAATATTATCATTTAGTTCGCTTTGTGTTGTGTTTTTTTTTGTGACCCACGTCCATCAAAGGGGTTTGTTTCCTGTTTCAGTTACCTGTAGTAGTAGAACTGAGAGTAGAGTACAACCAGGAAACAAACTTTCAACTGCATCTCATGTCTTTATTACCTCCTAAACCTCTTCAACTTCTCACACAACTAACAGGTTGTGGCAATATTGTTTTATGGTAATCCACACAAAATTATTGAAGCAGAGTTCAATATCAGCAACCCAATACAAAAATGTTCACATGATCACAATTAAACTTGTTCAAAGTTCCAGTGTTGGATAGTTTGCCGAGTGCTAGCTTTCACTGTGCAGAAATATAACTGCAAGAATGTATAAAATGAGGTCAGATAAGTCAAACAATGACTGAAAACACTCTGATGGCCATCCGTAGTGAAAACAGACGGGTCTCAGGCACTTATTAGCTGAATTTGACTTCTCTGAAATGTCAATCGATGTACATGTGTTTTGATTCCACACCTCATTTAAAAGTGGCTCAGTGATTAATCCGATGACTACGCTTCGTTTCTATATTACTTATTTAAAGCCTGTCGACTCACTGCACTAGAAAAAGAGAATGTTATGACAAAGATGTGCTCACAGAAGTCCACAGGATGAAGGCGGAGGGAGTCTTCGTCATCTCAGGCCAATCTCAGGCACTTCATTCAAGCTCGCCACCCCCTATCAGGCCTTTGTGATCTGGAGGGGAAGTGCAGTTTACTCTGCCGATAGCAGCCCTGAATGATACTGCCCTGCGCACAACTCAGGAAGGGGTGATGCCGATGACCTCAATGACCAGCATCCATTGAGAACACCCTCGCTCACACACACACGCACGCACACACACAGGCGCCAGCAGCTGTAGTGGCGGCTCCATTGAGAAACATGGAAGCGTCTTTTATTTATTTATATATTTATTTATTTTTTTCCTCCTGCTTTTTGGCTTCTTGACGTTTTAAAATCAGCAGCTGGCGGATAAATGGTGCTGCTGCTGAAACGGATTCTTGCTGAAAACTACTGACTGCAGTTGAAGCAGCATTTTTAATCGCAATCTAATGATATAAATGAATTAGACTCAGTGGAAAAATGGCGCCCCAAATCATCTGAAGTGCTCAACACTGATTATAAAGAGTGGCAGCTTTTAAAAATTAGAGCTTTTGGTTAAAAAAAAGAAAAAAAGATTGAAATGAAATAGTGTTGCGCACATAGTATTCAGACCCTTTGGATTGTCACATTACAACTGCAAATTGAATGTATTTTAATGTCATTTTTGTTGACAGACCAACACAAAGTAGCACATAATTATATTGTGAAAAAAATTTAACTACTAAACTTTGAAAATCTCTAATATCAAATCATATTCAGACTTCTTTTACTCTGGAGAAAGTCGTGGAGAAGTTTAAAACAGGACTAGATTCTAAAAAAACACACATAAATCTCAAGCTGTATAAATCTCATTGAGAAAATTCCGGTTTAAAAGTTTACCATCCAGAAGAATAAACACAGAATAATTTAGATTGCGTATTTGTGTGCATGAATGATCCAGTCAAAGTCCAGACCTAAACTCTTGAAAACTGTGTATCATTTTCCGTTTAGCTAATAATTTTGCACCTCTGTGTTGGTCTACCATCTAAACCCCCCACTATCTGTCAAATTGAACATGCAAATGACAAAAAAAATAAATAAATAATGTCCAGGGTGTGAATACTTTTGAATGCCTCTGTAATAAAGAGTAAAAGGTTCACTTAAAGTTGAGGCTGCTGTACATAAACATACTCCTCAAGAACATTTTCGTCCAACTATTTTTGAATGATTTATTCCTCCGTGTTGTAAAAGTGTTTTACAGTCAACTCTCAGGAATTGTTAACGAGGGTTTGCATCTGAACAGGTCAGAGATGTCTGTAATGTCTTATAGTTTTGCTATACCAACAGACAGGAGAAGAAGAAGAAGGCTCCGACATCTCAATGACCCCTGTAATCGCACTTAATTGGAGCCATAAATGTTAGAGAATGTGCACTTCTGCTGCTAATGTGTGGCCCTGGGCACCTTAGCGTCGCGTTAGCTCTGTGAACAGCTGGAGCCATAATTATAAATGCTGGTTGACTCTATTGAAATTATGTTGCCATTTAAGAAATCTTGATTATTTGTAACACTACAGGCTTCGGTGTGTAATTACCATAATGACCAAAACACCAAACATTTTCTGCTTGTTATTTTGGGCAGGGAAATACCCCTCAGAGGTTGTCTCTTTCAGTTTTTGAATGTTGCAGGCACTTCAAATTAGGCACTTTATCTAGGTTATGCAAAGCAAAGCATGCAGTCTCCTTAAAGGCTGCACATACTGATTGTACACTATGAAGGCATGCCCAAGCTGTTGTCCTTTATTACCAGATAGAATACTGAGAACATAAGCAAATGCCCGCAGATTTGATAGGGGTAGTGACGTGGAGACCACCAAGGTACACACAGTTAAAGTTATTGGGGGACCAAGAAGAGAGGCACCCGTCCATTGTCCGGGAATATCTTGAACATCTTTATCTCCCACTCACTTCCCTCTCTATTGAAGTGCGCAACAGCCGCCACGATGAAAAGGTTTCCCAAGAAGCATTTGTTCCTCAAATTTCCACTGGAACAGATAGACGTCATTCAGACAGGAGTGGTTGCCAGTTTAAACTATAAAACCATTAATCTGTCATAGCAACCACTCCTGTCTGAATCAGGAAGCAATCAAGTTGTGAGTTTTAAGAACTGTACAAAAAATGTACCCTCTGCCAGATTTACAAATACTAAATAGCTTTTTGTTATTTTGGCAACTTGTTGTCTGACAAAGACACATAAGTTGCCTCTCAATCATAACAATCAGATTATGGCGACATAGCCTATATGTATGATAAGCTTTTCCACAACTATAGCAGATCATCTAAGTCTCTTACTTATTAGGAAACAGTGTAATACCCCAATGACACCCTGTTATGTTTTTGAAATTGGATCCAGGTAAACTAAACTCTTGATGTAAGCAGCACTCTAATGTTGCAGTAATGGAATACGGACACTTGCTTTGCTGAATATTTGTAATAGTTGGTCAGATTTCTTAAGTCACTTGGGTTAGTAATTTACGTCTTTGCACTGAATCAGGAATCACAAACCTGATGTCTTCATTAACCTAGGTCATATGACATTTTTAGCTTTTGCTTAACATGTTCCAGCTCCATGTTGTAGCTCGTTGTAACCACAGGGTGAATCGGGCGCAAATCTTCAGGGATGTGATTGAAAGGATCCCATGTGCCTCCTGTGCATTTAGTTGCGCTTGTCACAGTCCAATTAATTTCTGCACCTTTCTTTTTTTTCCTCAACAAGGTAAACAGAGGAGCCTACTCTTGTATTTAGATTATAAATAGATTGCGGTAACATAGCATTATCGTTCAATTTGATCTGTTCGGTATGTGCTGTAGGCTTGTGTAAAGCACCAAAATTTTGAATCCACTTTGAACCACATTCTCCAGAGCGGCCTGTCCATAACTCTTCGACAACTCCTGGTTAGAAAGATTTCTTTTTTTTTTTTTTTACTTCAGTGTTCATGTCAGAGATGACATTCAGACAGGATGTTTTTGTATTAATATGGATTGGTCACTGGTTCAGTTTCTTCTGCAATGCACTTTGTATGTAAAGTTGAAAATGTCCACTTTGGCGCAAAGTATAGTCGATAGGAAAAATTGGAATCTGTTAAAATGACTGACAGGCTTCAGATTTTCCCGTTTTTTTTCTTTTTTAAGTGGTCAAATAATAAACTGTTCAAGTAACGTGACCCCCTTATACAGAGTTTAGTCAAGAGGTGTTACAGACACTTAAGACATTGTTCAGACATACTTACAACACTAAAATAAGCTCACTGACTGACTGTTTCTTTAATCAATCACTCAATCAATTAATCAAGTTTACTTATATAGCACATTTCAGCAACAAGACAGTTCACAAAAACACAAACAAAAAAAAATACAAAGTTGTAACAACAATTGTCAGTTGTCATCATTACGCATCACAAATGTTGATTAATGTTTTATTGATTATGTTTCAAAAGCAACTCTAAACAGGTGGGGGCGGGTGGGTTAAGACGAGATTTAAATAATTAATCAGGAACCAATTAAGCATTTTGCTGCTTATATGGCCGCTGAGGTTCCAACTTAAGTTCTGCTTAGGGCCCAGTTTATTCTTGTGCCGGCCCTGTCACTTTGTCAAGCTGTAACGATTCAAATAAATCCCGCATGTTTATAATAAGGTCAGTTGGTCAGTACATTCTGTGCATACTCAGAAGCAAAGAAAAAAAAAAAAAAGTAATCTCCTCTGTATATGTGACCACCCTTATCTGGAGCGGTGGTGGGGGTATAAAAAGCACTCGGCTCCCCCTGACTGCACCAGAGTACCTTTGCTGATCTGATCCCGCCCCTACACAGGGGAGAGAGTTCACGGGCTCACTAGAGCCCATCGCCAGTGGACTGTTCCGAGCTGCAGCCCACCCCTCTCTCTCTGCAGTATGCATGTTCGCCAGGGAGTCCGCGAAGCCCTCTCGTCCCAGCTCTGCACTGCTTCACCGGCCGGCCACCACCACCACCACCACCACCAGCAGCAGCTCAGCCAGGGCGGACGGTAATAAGACGTGGATGCGGCGGCAGAAAGGCGGAGATCCCCGGAGTGAGCGCAGGAACAAGCGGACTTCCCAACAGGACTTCCAGGCTGCCCGGGTCTCTCTCCTCTGAATTTAGACAACATGCATGTTCTCCTCTGGGGCTTGGGGTTCCTGCTATTCCCTGATCTCTTGAATGTAGTCGCATCCACAGGGAGATTGCTCCGGAGTTCAAGCACAGGTAGGTAGTCCTCTCCCCCCCCTCTCTCTCCTCTCCTCTCCTCTCCTCTCCTCCCTCCTGACGCGTGGGATCATTCGCAAGGCAGGGAATGAATGAGTTTTTCCAATTCCGCCTTGTAGCGCACAAGATGAAATCTGATCGACTGTTAAGTACCAAAATAATGAAAAACACGTGAAATATAAAAATATAGTCTCTATATATATATATATATATATATATATATATATATATATATATATTTAAAGCATGATCTCGCACATCTGGACTGTTTTGACTTGAACTGAATCCCGCCTGCCTTGTCCCCCCCCCCGCAGCACCAGAGGAGCTGGCTGCCTATGAGATTGTAACTCCGGTGCGAGTGAATGAAGCCGGTGACAGGCTTCCAGCCGGCGTGCACTTCAAGAGGAAGAGACGGAGTTTGGACGAGGGCACCGGGAGCGCCGCGGGTCACTGGGCCGCGGCAAACATCCACTACAGGATATCTGCTTTCGGGAAGAACTATCACCTCAACCTCACGCTGGATTCGGGATTTATTGCGCCCGTTTACACTGTGACCATCCTCGGAGCGCCCCAAGGAGATAACGGGACCGCTTTTGCAACAGATGCGGAAAAGGAGGAGGAGGAGGAGGAAGAAGAGGAGGAGGAGGAGGACACGGAGTTAAGGCACTGCTTCTACAGAGGACATGTGAATGCACATGCACAACACGCCGCAGTCATTAGTCTGTGCGCCGGCCTGGTGAGTTTATTTTTACGCACGGCTGCAAGACACTGTACACTTAGAGCTGGCTCTTATTTGGATAATAATAATAATAAAAAAATAAAGTGACTTCAAGTATTCTATGCATTTAAAAAAAAAGAAACACGAATAAGTTTAACAGAATTTCCAAACTACGATAAGTTTCGGAGCTCCGTTTTCAGGGCGCGTTCAGCTTTCCACGAATTATTACTCGAGGTCTGACCGCGCGCTCCAGTTTCCACGCTTCTTCTCCCGGCAGTCGGTGACGTCTTCACGCACGTTTGAGCAGCGCCAGAGCATGATTGTCGCTGACGTCATCACGAACTCCCCTCCCCGCAAGAGAAAAAAAAAAATCCCAGGGCTGCTGAAGCAGGAGTTTTGTCTGGGATCAAAAGTGCACTCAGAGTTTAATTCATAGAAGCCGCTTGTGAGGTGATTTTTATTTGTATTTTTTTTAAAGAGAGACTGCTTTATCAAAACTATTCATACACACTGGTAACATTTTTTTTCAGGATACGATGACAAAGATAGTTTGTATATGAAAATCTGGAAGAAAAAAAAAATGTGCATTTGGTTTTAGCCTCTTTGAGTCAAATCTTTGTAGAACCTCCATTCACTGGAATCACTGAAGTGTTTTGAGGATCGTCTTTACCTGCCAGCCAGACTCTGGCAGGTTTTGTGACAGGATTGTTCTGTGTTTGACTCCATCCAGCTTTCTGATGCCTGTGAGCAGAAAAGCATGCCCTCAACAACATTGAATCTAAAAACATTTTAGATTCAATGTTGGTCTCATCTGACCACAACATGTCGCTTTGCTGTGTCGTCTACATGGATATAGTAAGCTGTGAGCTGGATTTCTTCAGGTGTTTCCCACCTCAACAGTGGTTTCCTTAAAAGTTCGGACATAAATCTTGAGAGATTCATCCATTAGCCGGATGGTTTCATAGGCTTTCAGTTTTGCCAAATGCTCCCCCCTTTTTGTGGCTGATTTAAACGTCCCCACAGCTTTTATCCCTAACCTGTCTGGTTCGCTCCTTGGTCTTTGTGATGTTGTTTGATCACTGTTGTTCTCCAGTAAACCTCTGGCGACTTCGCAGAACAGCTGGATTTACATTGAGATTCCATTACTACTCTGTTTACTTGTTATAGCGACTTCTGAAGCCGGCTGGTTTGATTTTTTTTTTTTTTGTTTAGCAGGCAGTAACAATGCGCATCATCTATTTATACTTTACAGCCATGCACTACTTTATGTCGGTCTAATTTATGAAATTCCATTTCAATGCTGACGTTTGTGGTTGTAACATGCCAAAATGTGAGAGAGTTTACTGAATACCTTTGCAGGACTCCTTAGTTTTGCCCAAACGGTACATTTATTTGTATATATTGTGCACATGTAGGATCAATGAGTGGTTTAATGTTTTTCTACTTGTGTCAGATACATCTACACCATACCAGTGTTTCGCCTGCCTTATTTCCCAGGACTTCCTATGATGGCTGTCCATAACAAATGAGCAGCAAGTCAAATGTGCCAGTGGTTTAGCTTGTAGAGATCTAAGTTGCCCAGTCATGCTGAAGGTTTCCTGTGATCTACAATAAGAGAGCTTCTAAGGGCATTTGCCGTCATTCAGAGTGCTTTCCCTGATACACATCACAGATCTGCTTTAATTCCTTTTGCCTTGTTTGATGATAATTCGTACACGCATGCAAATTGTCTCCTTTCATCTAGTTATGAAAAGGCATTTCCTTATTTCATCCCACATTTTGCGAATAAGCAAAAACCTATTCTACATCTGGATAAAATGGAAAACTCTAAGCGTTTTCTAGAAATATCTTCAGAGGAAAATTTCAAAGAACCGAGCTCAGCACGTGTGAAATATTCTGCAAAGATTCAGGGAATCTAGGGAAATCCCTCTGCATACAAACTGGAACTGCAGAGCTTTGCTGGATGTGGGTCAGCTGCAAGGATTCAGGTGGCAGCGCATGAGAAACGGCAGAATTACTGGGATCAGGATCTCTGCATGCGTTGAGACGAATCAAACATCTTATGATGTGCGGGCAATATCGGCGGATATCGTATGGCTAGCTTCTGTGCACCACAGACACAGATGTGCATATTTGAATTTTGGTGCGTGGCACTTTCAGCAGGGCATTGTCCATAACTTATACTGTACATCTGGCACAGATGTTTGAGAGGCACAGAGTGTGCGCTTGATGGGTCTCCTGCAGCTGAGATCCAACCCCTGTTGAAAATGTGTAGAGCAGCGATGAAAGGACGATGCAGACAAGTTCACCTGCTGTATCATTACTTCCTACACCATAAGTTAGTTAAGGAGTACCACAGAGCACGGTGCTGGAGCCATTTTTTTTTTTAAATTTATGTTCATGTATGTGTATGAAATATGTGTGCTAGATGAGGCAACCTTTACTTTTTTATGTTTCTGGATACAACAGCATTTGTCTATCAAAAAGCATTGAAATTTATGATTACGGTGTCCATGGCTGAAGTCCAGTTCTCTGTTCAGACTTGCCACTTTTCAGCATTACGCATATACAGTACTGTATGTGATAATGTAGCAACTGACAGGTGTAAGATGCCAACATGCATCTCTGTTGTCCTGATGTGTGTTCCTCATTAGACACGACAGTAGAAATTATTGTACTGATGATACTCAGATATATTTATCCAAAATCCCGTCAAAAGAGATAACAAGCGTGTCAGACACATATGTCCCTAATCTGGCATTATGCAGTGTTATTATTACAAAACTTTGCATTGTCTTTAATGCCAAGTTCCTTTCAACCCAGCATTAAACAAGGTTTTAGGACATTCTTTTTTTCAATACTGTCAAAATTAAAAATAATATAACAAGTAAAATTACTATGTATTTTGGCATTCAGATTTGAATCTCCAAATCCATGAATTAGTTTTGGACTAATTTGACAAACTTTGGTTAGTCTTGTTCTAAGTTCCTTGGACTTTTTTAGGATTCTGTAGAATCATAGTCCATTCCTGATCTGTAAGCGTCATGGCAATGTCATTTTCCCAGGCTGATAGTAGCATAGAGTAGTTTTAAACAGTCCATAAAAATTAATTAGAGATTCAAACATTTTGATCAAAATGGATTCTATGCAACTACAATATTACCTATATAATCTGTTTTAATTAAACTGAGCTGATGTGGCACAATGATGAACAAATTCCCTCTGCTTTATTTTATGTGTTATTTATGTTTGCTTTTTTTTTTTTGACAGATTCTTACAGGTTCTCTTCCTCTCCTTTACAGTTTGGCACTTTCAGGTCTCCTGAGGGGGAGTATTTTGTGGAGCCCCTGCACAGCTATCAAGGGGAGCACTATGAAGAGGAACACACAAAACCTCATATTGTGTACAGGAAACTTTCATCCGGAAATCGCACATCCGAAGAGACCTCAGCTTGTGACACTTCAGGTGTGCCGGGCTCCAGGATGAGCATGCATGCATCGCACTTTTTGACAGACGAGCCTTATTATTAAGTTACAGATGCAACTGTAACTTAGATTTTAACCCTAACTAAACCCTAACCCTCTTCACCCCCTGATAGTCCAGTGGACTCTGTCTGTTTGGGGACATTTGGGGTCAGTTGATGCAGTTTGCTTTCACACTGGACTGTGTTAAACAAACCAAACAGTTTGACAAATCTGTTTCCATCCCTCACCTGTGGTGGCGCTGCACCATGAACCGATGAAGGAAATGACACAAAACATCTGAAGAAGACACTGAGAGCAACTTCCTTCTTCAGGAAGTATACACAAAAATATAGTGGTGTCAGATTTGAGCGGCTGTAGGATTTCTCTTTTTTCATTAGTAAAACACCACAACCATTTCTCTTGCTAGTGTTAGACCTGCGCGTTTGCTTTGGTTGTTTTTACCCAGAATGCCCTGCCAACTCTGGTCTGCTTGACATTCATATTTACATTCGAATCACGCCAGAGTTCACTTCAGCTGAACGCCTCCAAAAGCTGGAAGCGGATTATTGCGCAGGGCATTCTGGGTAAATACAACCAAAACAAATGTACAAGTCTTGCGCTTGAGAAAGAAATGAGTCTTTTACCAGAGACAAGAGAAATCCTACAACCTGTAAAATCTCATGCTACTCCATTTTTGTTTACATTTCGTGATGAAAGAAGTTGAGCTTCTTCTTCAGAGGTTTGGTGTTGTTTTCTTCAGTGTTTCTTGGCGCAGCGCCACCACAAGTGGGTGTGGGGAAGGACAGGTTTTTCAAGGGTTTGGTTCATTTAAGCCAGTGCAGTGCAAAAGTGAGCCACACCAGTTGAAAGTGTTGCAAAAATTGCAATTTTGGTCCTCAATCGAATCGAGTCTACCAGACTACGAGATGGGAAAACACCTTTAAATTCCAGCAGCTCAGAGCTTAGTACTGAAGTTATATCAAATTTTATCCACAAAGTGCTCACATCACCCGTCAGCTGACCTAAATATCAACTCCAGTCGCCCCTCCCCCACTTAGTGGTGAAACCCAGCAGAGTTGGCTGCCTCCGGGCTGGGACCTCCCAGTGGCTGTGTTTAAAAACAGTGTGTATGCGGTTGTTTTTTATGTGCATGGAAGTGTTTTCATGGGATGTGTGTGGTTTGCAAGTGGAGGATTTTTCTCATGTGCATGCAACCTTTTAAACTGGTTCCCACAGACATAATCAGGTGTAATCGTTGAGCCACACATGCAGCCTCTCCCCTATCAGCCGCAGCAGATTATGCAACTGTAGCTGCGCTTATCGAGTTATTAAAATTATTGTTCTGTGCCTATTAAGCTAAACTAGGTTTATCTTAAAAGGGGGGGGGAAGGATAATGGTTATGTAGCATGAATAAAAGGATGAGTTTCTTATCGATATTGACTCAGAATGAATAAGAGGTCTGGCTGTCTCACAGCATGCATGGAGCAGTTCCTGCAGCTGCTGCACAGCAGTGAGGAAGCTTTCCAACTCTCACACTACAGGCACACATACAAAAAAGAAAGAAAGAAAGAAAAGAAATCACTTGGAAGTTCACCCTTGTATCTCCCCATCTCAGTTTACTGGCTGAACTTCCTGTTGACTCTTGTGCTTCCTCTGTTTCTTTGATAAGCAGCTCAAGCAGACCCACTGCCATGTTGTGTAAACTGTGTAATGGCAAAATAACGCCAACTTAAGATAGTCAAATAATCAAAACCAAGAAAATAAATGGCGGAATATTTTCCCCACTGATTGTTGTGCAGCCGTTTTGTGTCACTGCCTATGTGTATGTATATGTTTATGTGTTTCTCATTTGATTCTGTTGCACAGCGTGAGTGAGGATGCATGAAAACATAGCCAGAGGGAGCGCTGAAAAAGCCACATGGAGCCAGAAGTGATTTAGGGCTCACATGAAGTTTATGTTGTACCTTGCGAAAAGTATTCCGGTGCCCTTTGAACTTCTGTACATTTTGTCGCGTTGCAACCACAAACTACAGTGCGTTTTGTTTTATGTGACAGACGAGGCTCACTCTCTCTAGCTGAGATGATAAAAAAAAAGGTCTCGTCACCTTGCTGGCTTAAATGAGTTATCACTAAGGAAGGTTCACATTTTTGTGAGAATTAACTGGTAATACAAAATCTTACTAGGTATTTTTGTAAATTAACTTACAAGTAACTTTTCAGCACGAAACAGGAGCTTATTCAAGGCAATGATTTCTGAATATTGATGAAAAAGTGCTAAATATATGTATGTAAAATAATCTGCTAGTGGAACAAGACATTATGACTTATAACATAGAAAAAATGTCTTGTTCCACTGACAGATTATTTCACTTCATTACAAAATGAAAAGAAGCTCTTAAAGTATGAAAAGTTCCTTGCAAGTTAGTTTTGTTTGATTTCATGCTTACAAAGATATTGACACTAGAAACTACATCAGAAATGCTTTGTGAATGTTTCTGTTTTTGCAGTGATATGAAACAACGTAATCCACAGCTATCTTCTTGGATTTATAAGGATGTATTTATTTTATCATTCAAAGTACAACAACAAAAAAACGACAGTCAGAGAAAGGTATCGCATGCGGTGGTTTTGTTGTTTCCTGAGCTGCCTGTGTAGCACTCTTCTATGATTTGACTTCAAGTTTTACCTAGTTTGAACTCACTGCCCTTCTCTCTCTTTTTCTCTCTTTTCAAAGTGAGAGAAAAGAAGAAAAATGGGCCTTCACCCTGTGTTAGCAAATCAGCACAATATTTGAGCAGAAACAAACATGATACACCCAGAGCACAGACATGTGAAACCAAGGCATCCTCTCTACAGTCCACACTTTGCATGCATTTTCAACTTTAAAGCCTTAACCACAAATCTAACCACATCCTCCTCACACGCAATCATTTATATCTTGTCTTTTGCTTTATTTGTATTTCTTGTGAACGATTGAGTCGGTGTGTGACTTCAGGTTTTGCGTCTGGGTTTATTTACACTCTGGATTCTTAACTCTTAGGACACGAACACAGGCACAAGAGGCAGAGGGCGAGGAGAAGGCCGGCCCCCGTTGCCGGCAGCGCTTCCCCTCTGGTCGGCGCTGGCATGCTCCACGACCTGGGGTCACTGAGCGCCAGCCTGACCGGTAGCGCTTGGCTCACATCAGAGCGCGGCGTTGCTGGCAACAGACCGTCAAATGATAGCGGTGGTGACTCAGGACCTCACAGGAGATCAAAGCGCTTCCTCTCCTACCCGCGCTTTGTTGAAGTCATGCTGGTCGCCGACAGCAAAATGGTGGAGCATCACGGCAGCAACCTGCAGCACTACATACTCACACTGATGTCTATAGTAAGTGTGACAGTGGAGGTCTGGTTGGGGAACGTTGTTGTACCTCGTCTTGTCACATCACAACCACAAACTTCAATGCGATTTATCAGGATTTTAGGCGATGCCACCACTAAATGGTGAAGCAGAAAGAAAATAATATACAGTTTTGAAAATTTGTCTCTATTAAAAATCTAAAAAGTGCGTTTGTAATCAACTCCCCTAAGTCAATACATTGTCTAACCACCTTGTGCCGTGATTACAGCTGAGAGTTTAAAAGAGTATATCTCTGCTTTAAATATTTAGAGACTGACATTTTTTGGCCTGTTTTTATTTCTAGAACTTAAATGAATCGGATTTAAGTCTGGGCTTTGACTAGGCCACTTTAACACATATATGTGTGTGTGATCTATCATGGTACTGTAGCCCTGGCCGTATATTCAGGTTTGTTATCCTGCTGTATTTTACCTTGGATATCATTCTTAATGGCATGTGGAGAGTTAGTTTGTTAAATCTGGACCTTTGCATGTATTCCACCTCCTCCCACCTGTGTCTCCTGCATGTGTGTGGCAAAAAATTCCAAAAGCATTGACCCCTCTGGTTCTCTGATTAAAAACTCTCCTTACCTGGTCCATCGGTTTAAGTGAACTCCCATTACTTCTTCGCTTAGCAGTTAATTGTGGCAGGATTGCGGTTGTTTGCTCTTGATTTCCTTTTGAGGTATTCAACTCTATAGGTGGCTGAATACAAACGCAAACAACACTTTTCAGATTTATATTTGTAAATTAAGAGAGAACTATGTATTTTTTTCCTTAATCTTCTGAGTTTGGGACTGTTTTACAGTCTTTGTTTTTACAGCTGATGCATGAATCGGATTTAAGTCTGATTCATGCAATAACCAACCCCAGTCGTAGGAAGTTTGGGGTTGCAATGTGACAATGCATGAAAAAGTTCAAGGTCTGTGCATACTTTCGCAGAGGCGCTGTGCATGGATGTGTTGTAGGATAGTACACACGCACGTTAGTGTTCCGATATTGTTGTCAGTGCAGCATCTCGGTCTGCAGTCTTTCGGGGAAAGGCTTGTTGTTGGGAAATGGTCAGCCCAGGACAGGAGCAAACAACTTTTCCAAGAGGCCAGGGGTAAGAGAGGACATAAGGTGTTAGCTTTGATGAGGGTTGAAAAATAATCTCAGGTATGTCACAAAGAGCGTTTACTTTCAGCCCACTTCAAACAGCAGCTTCCGCAGGCTGAAGGGGCCAGTGGTCTTCAAGGGGGAAGCTGAGGTGACCTATATTTTGAAGAAAAGGGTTGTTTAATCTCAGGACCAGAGAGCTTAGAACGGAGTTACCAGTATATGTGCTTCTAATCCAGATTTTTCCTCATTTAGGTCTCCTCCATCTATAAGGACCCAAGCATCGGCAACCTGATCAATATTGTGATCGTCAAGTTAGTGATAATCAACAACGAGTTGGTAAGTTTGTGCTCAGTTCTCGTCATTTCCTGGTGTCTTCCTGAAACTGCGACCATTTCCCCATTTCTTTCTCTCCCTTGCACGTTTATCAGGACAGCCCAGCTATTTCGTTTAACGCACAGACCACTTTAAAGAACTTCTGCATCTGGCAGCAGAACCAGAACGTCCTGGACGATAACCACCCCTCCCATCACGACACCGCCATCCTTATCACCAGGTGCAGGGAAATTATTTGCCTTCTCGCTGGCCTAGGCACGCTTTTAAGTCTCTGAAATATCCAAATACCCAGTGAACTCGGGGTTGAGTATGTCAAAAGAGGGGCCTGATCAAAGACCGGGCGAAGTGTTCTTCGTTTTAATACGGCGCCGCTGACCATGACCTGTTATCTTCATCTTTCACCACAGGCAAGACATCTGTCGAGCGAGGGATAAGTGTGACACATTAGGTAAGCGGAGCGTTTCCACCAGCAGGCTGCGTAGCGACGACGTCATGTGGGAAAACTGACACTGTTCTCGTGTTACGCAGGGCTCGCTGAGCTGGGGACGGTGTGTGATCCGTACAGGAGCTGCAGCATCAGTGAGGACAACGGGCTCAGCACTGCCTTCACCATCGCCCACGAACTGGGCCATGTGTAAGCATAGCAGACCTTTGGGGATGTGTTTTTTTTTCTATACGAGAGATGGATTTGGTTAAAGTTAGGCAATATTGGAGCTTAAAAAGTTTTACTTTAGTCTGCAAAAGTATTCAGACCTCTTTAGCTTTTCTGTATTTTGGTGTTTGGAAGCAAAACTTCAATGTGCTTGACAGCAAGAAGCACATGATTGTGAATTAGAGGGAAAAGTGTATGTATCTTGAGCATCTTTTAGAAATTAACATCTGAAAAGTGAATTTGTTTTATTGCCCCTTTAGTTTGATCAATGAAGCAAACTGAAAAATAATGGAACATTGTGCCATTTTATAGTGCAATCAGTAACTATGTTGCATTCAGTTGTTATAAAAATGCTGTATATGTCAAACAGGACTTAAAAGAAATTCGACACCTCTTGTCTTTTTGGCGGGGTTCTCATGTGACTTGGACAAAACAAAAAGGATTGGCCAATGCTGTAGTTTACTTCAGTGATATTTGTTGTGCTTCTTCAGGCTTCAGGCGAACAAAGATGGAGATGTGCGGCATATTTACATAGATAGGACGTCTAAGGCAGGTTAGAATCAGAGAAAACAGCAGTACCTTCATTGTAAGAGATCATCACTTCCAGTGTGACTTGGTTGGAGCCTAAACTCAGACTAACTCCCTGTGGTCCAGAGCCGTGTTAAAGCCACAGGCTCCGCCTACAGGAAGACCAAACAAGCAACCCCTCCCCCCAAAAAAACCAATTACTTCTAACTCAAGTAAACTCTTTTCACAGTATACATAATAATAATAAAACAATAATAATAATGAAGAGAAGGGAAAAAATATATACTTGTGACCAGAAATACAATACTGGGTGTTCCCATCAGACTGTCAGTTCCCAAAACTACACACACACCAAAATAAATAAATAAATAAATTATGTAAAAGCACACGCAAGTGTGTGATAATTACTGCTGCCACTAGTCTGGAGGGGCTGACTGGCGATCACGCGGGGGGGAGGCGGAAGCTCGTACGTAGGTGGCGCTTCGTGAGAGCGACCGTTCTGGCACCTCTCAATGGAGATTAAAGGATTTCTCCAACATTTCCGAAAGAATCGAGGGAACATTCCAAGAATGTTTTTGATGAGGGAAAAACCTAGCATTACATGAAGCTCAAAAAAGTTGATTTTACATAAGACCGCCCCTTTAAGCCTTCTGTAGTAAGCCTTCGTCGTCTCTCACAAAATGCTCATTCTTGCCATTAAACAAAGGGCTGGATTATTGAATTCCATCTTTATCCGCACCAACCAGTGCAAACATGGTCGACGGCTGCTTGGTGGCAAAGCTCACTTGTGATTTTGCCCTGTATAAGGTGGGCAGCTTAGCAGCGAGCGGTGCAATGTCGTACCGGTTTACACCAATCATATTTCTATACCAGTTTGGCATAGCAGTTTGAATATGGGGCCTGAGTTTTTCCCATCTAAAATGTTTCCCTGGTTTTTAACATAATTTAATATCAGACTGTTTTCTTTCCAAAGTCCCCACAGGCAGAGAATACAAATGCTCTGTTATTTTCAGTGGCAACCGCAAATTAGCTTCCCAAAACCAACACCACAATGATAGTGGGAACGTAGCTACAGATATAAAACATGGAGAGATATTAATGGTCTGTAGTTCTGTGCAGTGACATCGTCACCATTCACTGCATGTCCGTCATTCACAATGCTTTTGCTTTTTGTCCACAAAACGTTCAAAATTACTTCAACCCTGCTCACTTAAATTTTATGTAGTTTTTTGGCACTGTTTTGTCTGCCTGTTTTCAGTTAGTTCCCTTTTCTCTCCTTTCTAGGTTTAACATGCCTCATGATGACAGCAACAAGTGCAAGGAGGACGGAGTGAAGTCACAGCAGCATGTCATGGCTCCCACGCTCAACTACAACACAAACCCTTGGATGTGGTCCAAGTGTAGCAGGAAGTACATCACAGAGTTCCTCGAGTATGTCGTGCTGTTTTTATCATCACGATAACGCGTGTCCGACTATTAGGACGTAGCCAGATAGAATAAAAATCGCTTGTTTAGACGTGGACAGTACAAACCTAGTGGAAGTTTTCATTCATGTGCATCCAGAATCATGCAAGTAGTGGACTGCGTAAGGATACGTAAGACGTATTATGATTTTTATTTTTAAAAGGGGGTTTTCTTGCCCCCCCAAAAATCTGAAAGGGCAGCATAAAAATGTATTCAGTGTGTTACTCTGAAATGAAATCAAAAAGTTACATAAGTAGTAAATGTGTGTGTGTAAACTAAATGTTGGCCACAGCAAACATGAACAATAAGGTCAAATGAGAGGAAAACTAAGCTTTACGGCCTACTTGGAAAACAAAATACATTAAAGTTTTTGTGGCAAAATGTAACAAAATTGCGGTACTATAACTGCATTGTTTGCAGACTTGCTTCTTAAAACTGGAACTGCTAAATTCAGAAGTAATATAAGGAAGATCTGCTTTTATAACTCCTTCAGCCTTATAGTCTCGCTTTTCCCAATAAACTCATGGAACTCCTGAGAATAAAGTAACAACTACTCCGACTGTAGGAAACAGTAAATGGGATGATATTATGCGCGGTTGAGCATAAGCAGACGTCTTTTGTGGATGTATGTGTGCAGATAACTGACCACTCCTGCGGTACTGAGTGTGTTTTCTGTCTGTTTGTGTCTCTTGTTTTTTTTTTCCTCTTTTTTTTCTTCAAGTCATTTTATTTTTATTTCCTAATAGCACAGGATATGGTGAGTGCTTGCTCGACGAGCCCGTTTCTAGGCCGTACAGTCTGTCGCAGCAGCTGCCCGGGCGGATATACAGTGTCAATAGACAGTGTGAATTGATATTCGGGGCGGGAACGCAGGTGTGCCCTTACATGGTGAGTGGAATCGGGTTGTCGGCTTCTTTAAAGTGGTTCCCTCTCAAATACGAGGAAAAGCAAATTGAACATTTTGTTAAAAGGCATGCTTCTTCTTTTTCCTTTTTAAGGTGTTGTGCATTAATTGTTGAGTTTTGAAATGTCAGAATAAACATGTAGCTCACATGCCTGTGTGTAATTAACAGACTCAGTGTCGGAGGCTGTGGTGCACGAGTCCAGAGGGCGCCCAGCGGGGCTGCAGGACCCAGCACATGCCCTGGGCTGACGGCACCGACTGTGCACCTGGAAGGGTAAGCGTCACGCAGAATCTGCGTGCAAGGATGTGGGTTCCAGTAGGAGAATGTCCTTAGAAAACTAATGGGAGTGGATTAAATGCTAAACTCCAGTTAGCTTAAAAATTGAGAGTGACCACAGCTTGACGAGGTCACTCTGTGGCCTGGTTCTGGTTGGAGGGAGGTTCTGGTTCTGCTGCCAGATGCTAGAATTCCACCGGGATTCTCTTTTGAAACTGGAACACAATCTGTGCTGAAAGACAGGCTAGCAGGTCAAGCCAATGGAACTTTATATCTCTGCATTTTGTGTATTTAAGTGCTATAGCAACACGTTTTCCCACAGAAGGAAACAACGTTGTCTTTGAAACTGATTTATTGAGCTACATAATTTATTGTAGCATTTCTGGCTTTGAAGGAGGAGCTTTCTCACCAACTGCAGCTCAAAATCCAAAATGGCTGCCAACGTATAAAGCACAGCTTCTGATAGTGAACATGTTGCTAAACTTGTAGACCTGGCTGGTGATTTTAATCATGACGAATCGACTTGAATTTTGTGTCCGAATTCCTTTTGCCATAAAAATCTTTCGATCATTTTCAAATCTAGCGCGTCCCATCACAGAAACGCGTTGCATAACTCAAAGAGATGAAACCGACTTTGCTGGAATAAATTCATCCTTCATGTTGTCTGCGGAAACTCTTGCTCTCTCTCGTCATCTGATCATTAATATCTCAACATGTAGATTTTTAAAGTAGGGACGTTATTTAAAATTGACATTTTTGAGCTGTATATCATGTTATAATGTTATTCCCTCATCAAAAACATATGAGGTGTTGCTTTGATTTTTTTTCATGCATGTTTAAGAAATTCTTGAATCTCCTCTGGCAACCATTCGGATTTCCTAAGACTCTTGCTAACGTAGTTGCTTGATTGTGCTATAAAACAGCTCCATCGGCCTGGAAAAATACAGAATGCCACTCCTCTAAGCTACTTCTTTTGACTCTGTGCTTCCTCTGCTTTTATTTTGACCACCTTAACTATGCTGATATTCAGCTTACTTTGACCCTCCTACACTCACTAACAACTTGTTACATACCGGCAGACCATTGGCCAGGACTGATCTAACTGAAAATCAGCCAAGTTCACTCACCAGCTGGACTATCTCAGCCTTTTAGCCAATTTTAAAATGACATTTCATTCCAAACTGCACAAACTAACCTTTGTGTAAGATTGTCTGTCTGTTTTCTGATACACTTATTGATTGCATTCAGTATTTTTGATTAAACTTAACCTTCCTTTCTGATTCAACCCGCCTTCCTTCTTTTTTTTTGTTCCATCTGCGCTCTTGTCATTGAATTTGTTTCCGTCCTTCCTCTCATTTATCGCACAGCATTGCAAACATGGCCTGTGCATTCCCAACGAGCACGACACCTCGCCTGTGGACGGAGCGTGGGGGGTTTGGAGTCCGTTCGGCACGTGCAGCCGGACATGCGGCGGCGGCATAAAGATTGCAATGCGCGAATGCAACCGACCAGTGTGAGTAGCCGCGTGTCTTTGTAGTCGTGCATGTTTTCATCTGCTGAAGTCAGTGTTCCATAGATCAAACCTCCTTAAGGGGATTCTTTCCATAGCAAGAGTTCAGTGAATCATTGATTGCAGACCTTACAGGGATGTTTTTTTCTGCTAAATGCACACATCAGCCAGTCTCAGTGAGTGTAGCCTTTCATCCCGGATTAATAGAGTACAAGAAACGAATAAAAACGAATGAGAACGAGTGTTGTTGATGTGTAACAAGCTAAAGAGAAGAACTGACATACTTTAAGTTGCCATACTTTCTTGCGCTCTCAGGCCCCGGAGTGGAGGAATGTATTGCGTTGGTCGGCGGATGAAGTTCCGTTCTTGCAACTCTGAGCCCTGCTCCAAGCAAAAGAAGGACTTCAGGGAGGAACAGTGTGCTGTGTTCGATGGAAAGCACTTCAACATCAACGGTCTACCTCCTAACGTCCGCTGGGTTCCCAAATACAGCGGAAGTGAGTCCTTCTTTTCATTTTCTGCTGCTTGCTGCCTGACTTTTGCTGGTGAAAAGCATTAATCAGCGTAAGCCTTGCACCGATTAGCCTTTGTTTTGTCTCCTCTGTCAGTTCTGATGAAGGACAGATGTAAGCTGTTCTGCAGGGTGGCGGGCAGCACTGCCTACTATCAGCTCAGGGACAGGGTCATCGATGGCACGCCATGCGGACCCGATACCAACGACATCTGCGTCCAGGGCCTGTGCAGGGTGAGCCTGTTCATACTGAGCGCCTTAAGACATCTCTGCTGCATCCCCTGGCGGGGTCCGTTCGTGCGGTGCAGCCGTGCCTTTTAATGATTTCCACATCCCTCCAACATCTCAAATCCTTCGCCTAACCAGACCGTTTCCTCAAATCTGACGTTTAGATTTTTAGTTTGAAAGCTTGATTGCAAACATGCCCTGCACATCAAAAGAGTCAGTGGGTTTCCCTGTGTACATTCGGAACCACACACAGAGTTTTGGGTTTGACTGTGGCTCAGGAAGTCCCTCTGCCCCGGACAAGTGCATTTCACATCCAAAGATTGTCGCGACATCAAAAATCTGTTTGGCTTAAGGCGGCACGCTTTGTTCCATGCTGCTGTTTGGAGAAATATTTGCAATATTTCGTCTGAGTACTGCACACAGAACGCCGCAAAAGAAATCACGCCCTTTGACGATTTTCAGTGCAACAAAGTCAAAGTTTAAACCTGAATCTTATTTATCTCCGATGCCTTCCAGTCAATTCCCAAATATACAGTACTTTGCATTGGCCTGCTATATCAAGTCTTTCATAAGTAGTGTCTTTAAGAGTCGCCACATTACATTTGTTCTGTCATGATCTGTCCATTTTTACGTAAAAATAGCCAAATATTTTGCATGATAACGCCGAAGTTGTGCTGCGTCACTCACATTAACAAAACACTTGTCTCGCCTCTTCCCTGATGGAGCAGCAAGCGGGCTGTGATCACGTCCTGAACTCTAAAGCCAGGAGAGATAAGTGTGGCGTCTGCGGAGGTGACAACTCCTCCTGCAAAACTGTAGCAGGACCGTTCAACACTGTACGCTACGGTGAGCTACGACCTTCTTGTCCCATCGCTCTCCAGTTTGGATCTTGCAGCTCTTGTTCTGTGTTTCAGCTACCATTAAATGTGATCATCCTTTAGAAAAACCAGACGTAATTTGTTTAAAATGATTTATATGTGAGATCCCAAGCAGGTCCTGTAACAATCTAACCACATTTACAGGCTATAATGAAGTGGTGAGAATACCCAGTGGTGCTACAAACATAGATGTGCGACAACACAGCTACTCAGGGAAGCCGGAGGACGACAACTACCTCGGTGAGAATACGCCGTTGTTTCAGTCATAGTGTGCTTCGTGTCTTGTAGTTCATCAGATGTTCTATCTTGTCTTAAATATCTGCCTGCCTGTTGGCATACAATGCTTTGTTTAGTTTCATTGTGAAGTCCTGTACTGTAAACCTAAGCATTGTATGTGTATTCCTCTTTTAATGAGTCAGAATTAGGCCTGTTGGAACCAATCAGGCGTGGTCAGTCAGGTTAGAGGCTTGTTTACTTTGATGCAGGTTCGAGTTTTTGATTTAGATCCAATCAAAAACTCGGGACATGTTGGATGCGCTCGACGCGTCAAACTCTCCAAACGGTTCAACGCTGGAAACTCGGCGTGACGAGCCTCCACGTAGACTTTGAATGTAATCCAGACGTGCCTGACGCTCAAAGCGCATTTGGTGTGAACGCACCATAAGTATAAAAGTACCTGTATGTACACAAGGCCTGTGTTGAACATGTGGGGTGAGATGAGGAGAAGCTTGCAAAAGAGACGGTTGTTTATCGCTGGATTATGCTGCTGCTGCAGTAAAACAAAACCAAACTTATTTTTAGGTTTTCTACACTTCCCCGCCAATAAATGTGTTTTATCCCCACAGCTGTGTGTATTTCACAATGTCAACTTTAGAACATAGTTTAGCATTAATCACTCTTTTCTACACAAAGGGCTTGTAAAGTCTTTTTTTATATATGTAAGAACAGGCTGTAGATTTTTAGAAGGATTTGTACTCTCGACAGTCATAATAATGTAATGTGTGAAATGGTGAGGAAAGAAAAGGCAGGAAATTGGCTCCATAATCGCATTAGAGTGAATGAGTGCAGACGGCCCCGAATGGGAAAAAAGATTAGTTTACTTCTGCCTCAGTCTACCTTTAAGTGCTAACATAAACCTTTGTGTTTCTAATGCATCCTCTTGCATGCAGTGCCATGTGATTGCTTAAAGTAAGTGGTTCTACCCAAACATAGCTTTTAAACCCACAGCGCTCTGGAGAGGATTCCAGTCGAGTTGAACGGACATGGCTTGATCCGAAACACAATTACGGGAGTCAAAACGGTTCGTGTCTCCCTGCAGCAATATCAAACAGCCGCGGAGAGTTCCTGCTCAACGGAGACTTTGTGGTGAGCATGTTCAAAAGGGAAATCAAAGTGGGAGACGCCGTCATCGAATACAGTGGCTCCGACCACGTCATCGAGAGGATCAACTGCACCGACCGCATCGATGAGGAGATCATTGTCCAGGTAAAAACTGTTGACAACTTTGGACAAAATCTCCTCATACTAATGGTTTTCCCCTAAAACCTTTTTTTTTGTTTGTTTTTTACATTTTAGCACATTGTGGCCACATTCTGTAAAGTGTTTTATTGGGATTTTGTGCATCAGACCAGCATAGAGCAGGTGGGCGACGCCCTAAAGGAGCTCCGGACTGACGGACTTCAGTTTAAAGTTTATTTTTATTAATTAATCCTGGATTAATTAAATCCTGTAATTAATCCAGGATTTAATTTGTTGAAAGAATAGAAATCTGGAAAGAATGGTTCTCATTTGTATTCGCCTCTCTCTGCTCTGATGCCCAAAAATGCAATCTTAATAAAATCCAGTCCAGAAGGCAACTCTTAGTCATGCACTAAATCAGCTCTTTATGGATCTCATTGCACTGAAACTAAATCAGCTCTTTATGGATGAAAGCCATGCTTGAAAGATAGCTGACATGGAAGAAAGTGCTTTGGTTTGTTGAAATCCAAACCAATCTTTATGGCCCTCTACGCAAAATGTGATGCATCCTGTGAGTATAGCTGTGTGCGCTGTCCTGTCCACAAGGTGAAACACAGAGTTGGCGACATCATGGTGTGAGTTGTTTTTTTTTTTAACGTGACAACGATACATTTATCACAATAAATGGTAAACGATATGATAAATGCCCATCCCTGTGTCTAAATGTCCAAAGCTGTTACGTTTGTGGCTGTAACATGACAAAATGTGGAAAAAAGTTCTAGTGGCGTTCATGCAGCATTAATGCATTAAATGAGTGACGAATCCGCTGCTTCATTTTCTCTTCCCACCGTGTTGAACTGTACTTCTCCCTCCAGGTTCTCTCTGTTGGAAACCTTTACAACCCAGATGTCAGTTACTCCTTTAATATCCCCATAGAGGATAAGCCTCAGCAGTTCTTCTGGGACGCTTACGGGCCCTGGCAGGAGTGCAGCCGCCTGTGCCAAGGTGAGGCAGGGGGAGGGTTTGGGGGGTTGGATGCACATGTGGTTGGCAGGCCTTAGTGTTAGAAAAGTTTGAAGACAAATGCGACGCTCCAGAGATAAGATAGCAGACCTGGGAGCCTCACAGTCGCAGACATACAAGAAGAGAACCGCCTTGAAAATATCGCTTGCGACCGAGTTCATTTTTACAGTAAGTGGGCTGTGATATATTACCCTCCTTGACGTGACCGGGGCTTTTTCAGAGTGGTTAGGGCCTGTGGGGGCGGATCGCAGGTAAACTCGAAAAACTTGCTCTCTGCCACGACGCATTTGTTCTGCGTAAGAATCTCTTTCTCTACTTCTTGACACGACTCTGTCGGGAAGACCGCGCGGCCAAAGCTGGAGGGAAAACCGAGAGCTTCGCAGTTGACAGCAGGTTGCACAGCCAACATGCAATGTCCTAAGCAGGAACACACTAAGCTCTCATTGCACTGAAACGCAAAACTTGGTGGTTCTCATCCACTGTTTGCAAGCACTTTAGCTTTAAATAGATGGTCCCTGGCATCGACGTATTAAAAATGCTAACTTTAAAAGATGCCTACATTATAAGGAGTCATAGTGGAAGTAAATGCTGACAAGTTATTATATTTATGAAGAATAAATCCTAGTTTATCCAGAAGCCTTTTGTGGCCTTGAAATTAAATGCGATTTCACCAAAAAATATGTAGTTGTATTTTCAAATAGGTCAATTAAACAGAGTGAGCATAATTAGATTTTTATTTTTTTTCAAAAAAGTCTTTGTTTAGATACAATAAATTGTTTTTAAATGCTGTTGTGGATATTTTGTTGACTCCATTCACATACTGAAGATGTCAATCACAGATATTTTCATATTAAATAACTACATGCCTGTTATATAAATAACACTTTAATTGTATTGTAAAGTCATGTACTGCAAACTTAGGCAGTTTGAATTCAACATTGAACGTGTGTCAGAATTAGGCCTGTTGGCGCCAATCAACTGGTCTGAGGTCAGTTGAGGAGTTATTGCATGTTTTTTAAAACTCTAAACATGTTGTGACCTTAAAAGTGCAGTACGTAGCATTTACAAAAATATGTTCACCTACTTGACGGAGGAGGTCCATAATTTCCACCACACCTAGACCTCTTCTATGTAAAATGTTCTAGATCTGCCGTCACCTTGGATGGACCACGTGTTAACCACAGGGTTAGGTCAAAGATGGCCGCCAAAAAGAGATCCAAGATACATTTTTTGGACTGGACCCAACCCAGGAAGCTCCAGTTGAACTTTACCACAAAGACAAAAGTTTTATTAAGCAGGCCACTGCATACAAAACCTCTTAAATGAGATTTACTCAGTTCTGCTTTTTTGTATCTCAACAGGAGAGCGCAAGCGTAAGATTCTCTGCAGCCGAGAGTCGGACAGGGTGGTGGTGTCGGACCAGCGGTGCCACAGTTCAGCTCGGCCCGCTGCCATCACTGAGCCCTGCAACACTGAATGTGAAGTGAGGTCCGTTTGACCGATTTACCGACTTTTCAGTGCCTAAACGGGGCCCGGTCAGTTCGTCTGCTGCACTTTGTACGACACCTTTGAGGGACCCGTCCTCTCTCTGTCTCTCGTACCAGATGGCACGTGGCTCGTAAGAGCGAGTGCACAGCCCAGTGCGGCGTTGGATATCGCACTCTGGAACTATACTGCGCCAAAATCAGCCAGTCGGATGGCAAGAACCAGAAAGTCGACGACAGGTACTGCAGCGGGCAACGCAAACCTGACGACAGGGAAGGCTGCCATGGAGATTGTAACCCTGATGGTGGCTGGGATTACTCACCCTGGTCAGAGGTACGATTCTAGCAGGACGGGAAGGATTTTGTTGTATTTTGATTGGCCATTCCCTCCTGTTGATGGCCTGTTATTTTGATCTCAGTGCTCAAAGAGCTGCGGCGGGGGCACGAGGCGTCGGGGCGCAGTGTGTCGAAAGTCATCTGACGGCAGCGAAGACGATGAGAGCAATTGCAGTCAGAGGGATAAACTGACCGTCCAACCCTGCAATGAGTTCCTCTGTCCACAGTGGAAGACTGGTGACTGGTCTGAGGTCAGTTGAGGAATTATCGCATGCTTTTTTTAAATTTTGTTTTATTTTTGTAATTCTAAACACGTTGTAACATTAAATGTGAGTTAGGTAACTTTTGTATTTGTTAAAACTGTCACCATGTTGGATCAGTTTAATACGAGACAGGATAAGACTGAACTCCTATTGCGGCATGCAAAAATGGGCCGCTCCGAAAACAACCAATCAGAGTCAGGAGGAAAGTCTTAGTGCTGTCAAACGTCCTGGTGTACACGTTGCTTAATAGCAGAGAAACTTACCATTACAGAAAAATGGTTTATCCACTGTCATTGTGGCCATGCTAATTAGCCCTAGCATTTGTGGCAGGCTCTGTTGCGGGGAACGTAGCAGAGAGTAAGGCGTCGGATGTGAGTGGTGCGTACACCAGAGTGATTGACAGTGCTAAGACCGTCCTCCTTTCTTTGACTGGTTGTTTCTGACTGAGTCATGTATTTCCGCATTTAGTACTGGCAGCACTGGGCGAAGGCAGAGGAGCTCAATTTTTTCACAGATTATCTTTCTTATATGATGTTGTCATGACATGATGATAATTTCTACAAATAAGTTAAAAGCATATTATTCATAAAAGTTACGTACTGCAGTTTTTAACTAAAATCTATGCAGACCTATTTGCTTTTCTGTAATTTAAATTAATTTGGACCAAACTCTTAGGACTAATTTGGTTTGTCTCAGCTGCTTTAAATTATCCACTTCCTCCGCTGTAAGTGAGTGTTGGGAAAGTGGTGATTGCAGGGTAGAAGCCTGCTTAACCTCTGCTCAGTTTACACATAGTGAAGCTTGCAAAACTGTGGGCTGCATTCCAGGATTTGTTTTTTATTTTTTTTATATATATGTTGCTGCCAAAACACTTACACTGTTCCATATACATATGCATAATCACACTTCCTCTGGCTTCTCACTCCCATGCAAGGGCAATTTGCTCTTAAAATGTCTTCATTCAGTTGATTGTAAACACAGCAGTTGCAACAACCACAAGTAATGTCTTGTGCTGCTTCTATATCTCTTTCAACATTTTCCCTTTCAGTGCCTTGTAACATGTGGGAAAGGCTACAGGCACCGACAGACATGGTGCCAGTTTGGTGAGGACCGCCTGGATGACCGCTTCTGTGGCGCAGCCAAACCTGAATCGGTGCAGACGTGCCAGCAGCAAGAGTGCGCCGCTTGGCAAGTTGGACCGTGGGGACAGGTGAGTTATCCCTGCATGCTTATTGTGTTTGGTACACTAAACATGTTTTGTTTCTCGAAGATTTGAACAAACGTAAAGGTAGAGAGAAATTAGCAGCAGGCAGTGACGATTTTGACATTTTGCGATATTTGCAAGCGTCTCCACAGAAGCCGGCCTTTTTGGCAGGTTTTTGCTCCAGCGCACAAATGTGTGTGTTAACCCAACGCCAAAAGCCAGAGGGAAAACATCAGCAATTAAAGACAAAATCTAAGGTTTGTCATCATGACAAGTGGAAAACCTCCTCCTGACCTTTTTGCGATGACTAGTTGACCAGTTTTGGAGACTCCTTTTTCCATGACTGTACATTTACAGCTGCAATTATTTATGCCCAACTGGTTTCAGTCCCCTCACAAGTTTTAATCTAAATGACCATGATTCACAGATCTAAATAAATGTGCTTAATTAGTGGAATATTACAGACCAGATTTTTCTGCAGCCGATTTGTGCTCAGGAAGTAGTGGCAGTTGTGGCTCAGAACATGAGCGTTGCTACTTTTGCATGAAACTTCATTCTGTTCTCATTATTATTGGCAAATTTAAAGTACGACCCCAACGGATGCAGCAAGCATTGCCTTGCGATATTGTTCATATCCTTTAAGGTTTTCTACGTTTTGTCACATTACCGCCAGCAACCTCAGGGCGGAGTGGTCAGAGATGAGAGGAAGATGGATGAAGTTAAATACAGGTGAATCCAGGAAGAAAACCTGTTGGAAACTGCAAAACTAAATACACACCCTGAGCTGCGTGTATCTATCTATCTATCTATCTATCTATCTATCTATCTATCTATCTATCTATCTATCTATCTATCTATCTATCTATCT
>CAEFZX010015752.1:0-10766 GCA_903066825.1 Alfaro cultratus | reverse complement strand
GACAATTTTAACCAATAATTAATTTTATGTATGTGAGCAGCCCAATAATATGATTGAAAATCGGGCAACGCAAGCCCAGGATTTTTAGATTTCTCAGTGCCACCAATGCTGTCCTTGAAAAACGTTCTTCAGGACGACATCTAAAGAAGTTTGATTTATAGCAAAAAATGCACAAATTAAAAAAATATAATCATATTTACAAAATAGTAAAAATAACATTCAATAATTGTTTAACATTAATGCGACTTTATCAAGATAATAAATAAAAAATTGTCGTCATGATAAGAATTGTTGACGATAAATGATAAACAATACGATAAATCCCCACCGCTAGTCGGTAATAATTTTACCTTAATTACAATTAAAATGTCTCCATCTGTATCAACTCCAATTTTTATCTTGAATTGCAATTTGGGGGCCGCAAAAAAAGTCAGTAAAAGGTCCACAAATGGCCCACGGGCCGCAGTTTGGACACCCTTGCTCTAATACAATCAGCAACATGTCAAATTCTTCCACATATCGACTGTCATGAAGAACAGTACAGGCATGTGTGCTACATATCTGAGGCGGGGGGCTTCTCTGCTTGTGGAGTGGGAGGGAGGTCGGTCCGGTTAAACCCCAGCGGTGGCGAGTGCTTGAGTCGTGAGGCGCCACACGAGCTTGCTGGAAAAAGGCCGCAGGGAGCAGGTGCGCATGTTAATGAGGAGACAGCAGCTGCTGTCCCGGCCAGCCGCCCCCTCCCCCCCCCCGTCTCCCATATCTGCCTCCTTCCTGCATCCCACTGTCCTCTATTTGCACAAAACATCCTAATAAACTCAAAAAAATCATTTTATTACACTTTTTATATCAAATAAGAAATGAATCCAAGCTGGGACCTTCAATGTAGAGTGGATATTTGAATGGCCGCCCTCTTTCATATGTTCTTCTAAGCGAAACGAGGAACAAGAGAAGAGGGAGCATAAGTGGGTCCATTGCCAACCCCCCAACTCCCCATTCAACGCTCGCTCCAGGCCCGGCGTATTCAGCTGTTACACCTCCTCTTTCCTCTCATTTCCCTCTTCTTTCTCCTCCCAGTGTCTCAGAAAAATCTTTCTATGAAACGTCTTCTGTTCCTGAACTGGCCCGCGCTGCTGGTTTCACTTCCTCTCTTAAAGTCCGAACAGTTGCTGGCATCCAATCCTTCATCTCTGTGCACCTTCCTTCCCGCCAAAACCAGTTCGCTCCACTCCTGTCTAACCCCCTCTTTTCACTGGTGAGACATCACATTCAGATTTATAACTGATGCTAAATGCCCTCCTCAGACTTTCTTCCAAGTGACTCCGAATAGATCCTGCACTTTTCTTTAAGTGTTTGGGGCCAAGAGCAAGCGAAACCAAAGCTGAAAATCCAAAACACACACAAACAGCGGGAGAAACAAAAGAGTCTGGAAGAAAGGCAACTGGAACAGGCTCGGTAGGGCTCTCAAAAGGAGAAAGGGGAAGCTGGTTGAGAAGGAATTTTTACTCTAAAGTCTCCTGGCCTGATTTTTAACCTCAATAGAAGCTCGTGAGCAGCTGCACATCGTGTTTCCTGAAAAAAACATCTTAGAGGCTTTGAAACTTTACAAAACAGCAGTGGTGAAGAACTCAAACACTTTAATTCAGCCAAAGTACAAGTAAACAGACAAAGTAAACAAATATGTGCTTTTAAAAATAGTAAAAGTACTTGCTTAACGTATTCCCCAATGTAGTTAAGCATTTTTGGTTGAGTTTCTAGTGTGAAATGGAAATAAGCCAGATGGCTAATTTCCATCTCTGGTCTAATTGGCAGGTTGATGTTAAAGCACAATAACTGCAAAAACATAAAAATTTTGCAAATTTTTTTATCTATTTTGCTCACTTTTCAGCAAGTAATAGGATCTTGTTTTAAGTGAATAACTCCTTAATATTGATTTAAAAAAAAGTACTACTTCATTGGCAGATTATTTCACTTATAATATGGGAAAGATTTATTGTTATAAGTGAAATAATCTGACAAAAGAACAAGGACTTCTTAATCAATATTAAGAAATTAAAGTTACTTGTAAGTTAGTTTTGTCTTATTTCAAGTGTACTAAGATATTTGCACTAGAAAGTCGACCAAACTTACTTGGTAAGATTTTGTGTTTTGCAGTGCATTAAGTGTGCCTTCATATGTATATTCTTCTTTAATACGTCAGTAGTGTTGGCCTATTTTAAAGAATAAACCTGTAGTTAATACATGTTTTTATTGTGTTACCTCTTTGTGACACAGTTTACACTGTGCATCAGAATTTCAGGGATGATCTGCAGAGTTAAACTAAATAAGAAAGAGAAGTGATTATTATATTTAACACAAAGCAAAACCAATGTGTTAGTTTAACTGCAGTTAAAAAGGTCCAAGTAAAATAGCACCAGACACATAAGAAAGGAATAGGAACTGATGATGTCCTTCAGTTAAAACCAGAGTTAAAGGATACTGTATGTTCAACCTAATAAAGGGTCAATAGTGAACAATATTTTAATTTCCTGACACCTTTCCAAACTTGGACCAGAGTTTGCTTTCAAACTCATAAGCAAATGAAAAAAACAAGTGACGTGACTAAGCCTGTCGCAATAAATCAATCGCATAATAAAGTAAAACCAGACACATAATTTTCATTTGGGTTATTTGTTTTTCCTTTCCACTAAGGATGACAAAATTCTTCAGTCTGGTGAATTTGTAACTGTTAACCTGGACATTTTGTTTCAAGAGACCTCAGTACCCACTTTATTTATTTTTCCATGTGTTTTGTTTGTTTATTTTGGATAAAATGTCATTCATTCCTAGTGTTGTGTTCGTTAGAAATTAAAGTTTATTGATTTTGAGAGGCTGTAAGTAACCCCTGCATTATTATGTCATTACCATTATACTACTTGAAAATGATCTCATAACAACAATATTATTGTTTATTGCAATAACTTCTAGGATAATTTATAATCCAGCTAAATTTGTTATTGTGACCTGCCTAAATGTGGCATAACACATTACAGAAATGTAAAATGTAGTGGAGTAAAAGATGAAAGTACTCACAAATAAATCGACTTAAACAAAGTATAGATGCATGAAAAAATTTACTTAAGTACTTTAATGCAGTACTTGTACTGCAAAACAGCAGAAAGTCTCGCACAAGGCCGAGAAGACAAACAGAAAGACGCCGCACCCTCAGGTTGATGGAAGCGCTATGCAAACAAGCTCCAGCTGAGGCGCTAACAGTCAGTCAACTGCAGCACACGCTGCGCAAAGAATGCTAACAGTTTGCTCTTTAACCTGGCAAAAAGTTACAAAAAAAACAAAAAAAACCCACTTGGCTCAAAACAGCTTTCAAAGACATAAAATCAACTGCTTCCAGAAAGTCTTAAAGGTGAACAAGATACAAGATATTCAGAGACTTCTTTATGGAGTCCTTTCTGTGTTCAAAGCAAACAGAGCAAAGCAGCTGCTTCAACAAGAGAAATCTGGTGGCCTGCAGAGCCAGATAATCTCAACAGCAGCAGGTAAAGGTAAATAAAGAAGACATGAAAAGACAGGCACAAATCAGAAGCTGAGCAAATATCAGGTTTTTTGGAGGTATAATGTAACTGCAGGACGGCAGTGGAGCTATCTCTGCGGTAAGGACGATACTGTTATTATCTCCTCTGTCATCCCTGAACCCGGCTGCCGTCATTGTCCTCCACGCTCACTTCTCTTCTTCACATGCTCCTGCGGTAGCCCGTGGCAACAGGTCTGTGCCGCCACGGACGGGACACACGAGAGCGCCGGGGCGGCGGCTCGAGCCTGCAGCAGATGTTGTGGTGACATCTGACCTCGGGCCTGGCGTCACTCTTAAAGGGGTTTTCCTGACTGCCGGGCCAATCTGCCATCTGCCATCTTTCTGAGGTCACGCGCAGATGGAGAGATGTAATATGTGGGCTACACATGTGCACTGTACACAAATAAAAGCCCAGAGTGAGTACACAGGTTCAGGCAGCTGCATGGAGATCGCTCTGGATGCTTTTTAGAGGCTTAGTGAATTAGGTTGTCTATTTATTCAATTATTGTGACATGTAAAGCTCCGTGGGACACAAAGTCTGCGTCTGGTTACATGTAAATATTCCCTAATTTTATTAATAACTGTTGAAATGTGACTAATACTCAGACAACACTAACAACTTTTTAAGTTAAAGCGAAAACATATCAACTTAAAACAAACCTAATTAATCTGTCTTGTAATTTAGATTTTAATTTGGATTATTACAATATGAAATTACTGAGTGTACAGAATAATTTGTCCAACTAAAGGAAAAGATTTGGACAGGAGATGTGCCAAAGAATGGGTCTGGCCAGACATGAACCAGGTAGGCCGCTGTTTTACTGGAACATTTCTTAAACGTTCAACCCAACAAGATACAATTACTTTATTGTTTGTCTTTGGGTTTTCTCACACATATACCTGGTCTGTTTTCTGTAATTCTCCAGTTTTCTCATTGGTGTAATTACATCTTAACAGGTTGCCAAAACAGGTTTCACAAAGGAACGCTTTCAAAACTGCTCATTTCTGCACTCATGGTGGTCCAAAGATTTAAAGGGCTTTCACTAAAATGTCAGGCTGTTTTCACAACTCATAGTCCAAACTCGGTTCGACTGGGAACCAAAATTGTAACATTCGTAACATTTTCAGCAGGAGAGATTCACTTTCTCACTGCACTTTGTCAAACAATCCAAACTAATTGAAAAACCTATTCCCCTCCTTGCCTGTGGTGGCGCTGAACCAAGAACCACAGAAGGAAACGTCACAAAACAATCTAATAAAGACACAGAGTGCAACTTCCTTCATCGTGAAATCTAAACAGAAATGGAGTGGCGTGAGAATTTAGTGGTTGTAAGATTTTTCTTTTGTCTTTGGTAAAAGACCACAAGCCATTTCTTAATCTAGCATTAGTGTTAAACTCTAGTGTTTGTTTTGGTTGTATTTACCCAAAATACCCTGCATTATAGTCCACTTCCTGCTTTTGGTGCAGTCTACAGTTCACTTGGTGTTCACATATAAATTCATTTGGTCCATTTCAACCAAACCAAGACCAAGGTTTGAAGGCAGACTAGAGTTTCCTTTCTTGTTCCGCAGAAGAGTTTGATTGAACATTCACACATTCCCAAACAAACTAGACTTTCTAGGCAAACAAACAAGAGTTTAATTAAATTGAAGTAAACAGGGTTGGTGTAGAACTTCAACTACTCAGGAATAGCTACAAATCCTTGAAGGACACTCTAAAAAATGCCTAAAACCCCCTATTTTAATTGTTCAAACATCAAATACACCTCAATATGCATTAGTCCACATAGTGTGTACTAACAGAAGTAGAAACTAACATGTTAGTTTCTACTTCCTTATCTCCGCTCTTGGGAGTTCAGTCAATCAATGCCAAGGAAAATGAATGGCACTCAAGGATTGGTTGTTTTGCAAATGCCAGCTAGCAGCACATCAAATGGCATTGAACCAAGGTTTCCAGCTTTCCAAGCTGCATTTCCATTTGAATATTTTAAGGTAGGCAAATTTTCAGCTTATAATTTAGTTACGTTCCACAGAAAAATTAGCGAATAAGTAAATCCTTGTATCCTGAACCGTGAATACATTAGTGGGCAATGTTTTTTGCAAAAAAACAGTCACTGGATTGGCCACGAAAGCTGCCAATAGTTAGCATTGCTTTAAACCACAGCTAGCAAGCAGCACGTGGCATATAACCTGACTAGCTAACTAATCTTAGCTTACTTGTTTTGCGTAGCATAAATGTTAGCAGAGTATCTAGAAAATGATGCTCTGTGCAATTAAAAACCACTGCTAACTTTAGTGGGGCTTTTTTTTTTTTTTTACATTTTCATTTAAGTCTAACTATAAAAATCAAGAAATAATAATTAAAGGTTTTAGACATTATTACAGTTATAATAAACAAGTTTTTTTAGCAGCAGTACTTAGGCCGTACAGCCTCATGTCAATGGTCTGGTTTTTATGTCTCACATTGGCTGTGATTTAAAAACCCGGCGTTATTTTCTTTGATGTCTCAGGTGTCTTCATCTGGGAGTCAAACTGGGTTAGTGGACCATGTTTGTACCTCTGACTTCCCTTCTCTTCATCCTGTCTGTCCCCCACCACCGCCCCACTACTTCTCATTTCCTGGCCGTTTGCTTCTGTGCCTCGGCTAAGTCCTCTTTAGTCTTGTCTGATCTGTTTTAAAAGCTTCGCCCAAGGGGAGAGGGGCCTCTCCTCCCTGTTTTTCTCCCCTTTTCCTGCCCTCTCTTGTGCTTTCCCAGCAGTGTGTATCGTGGCTAACCAGAGTGTCAACTTCACCACTACAAGAGAAGAAAGTTAGATTTAGCTGCAATCACACCAATTGACTCTATTGGGATAAAAATAGCCTGCTGAGCAGAACTAATTCTGTTGGAAAATCCTTGACTGTTTTTAGGGGAACTGAATTTACTGCTGAATCCCAACTGGCCGCAGAAATTACAGGACTCTCCAGCTCTTGCCCTCTCCTTATGTTCATCACTTTTTTCCTTCCTCTGTAATCGTACAGGAGAGCTGACCTGGCCGGCCCACATCTGGCAGCCTTCATTAGTGAGCCTGTGAATCTCGGAGCTACACGGGATGCAGCCCATGGGAAAGAAGCAGCTCCCCCCAGGGACCAAACACTTAGCGTGTGTGTGTGTGTGTGAGTAAATGTTTTTTGAGAGACACAGTCGCCCTAATGACTTCTGCCACAGCCTGTTTTATGAGGCTGGGAACCACTTATAGGCCTTCCGGAAGTCTAAAGGTGACAATGAACCCTCGGGTTGTTAATGTATGTGTTGAGGAGAAAAATCACATCTTTACTTCCTGTCTATGCGAAATGACTCCATTTTTTTCCCAGTGGATATGCATTAAAGTTGCAGCTAAGGATTACTTTAGTAATCAAGTTTTCTATTGATCATTCTGATGATTAATCGAATAAGAAAATTGGCACGTTCTGCAGATTTTTCATTTAAAAACTTATTGTTGTTTAATGTTATTTGGCACAACATTAAAAATACATAAAAATGGCAAATAAATAATTAAATTCCTTTTTTAAATAAGAAAATAAGGGTTTTATTACCTATAATGCAACAACACAGCATTCCTTTAGTGCATGCTTGACGATTTGTAGCAACTAAACAAACAGTTTAGTTTGTTTTGCTAAAACAAACTCCTAATATCAACATGTGAAAAGTTCAGACCTTTCTGTTTGACTCAACATCAATACTGTGTAGAGCTGATCTCTTGATTCATTTTTCAAATAATTAATCAACAGATCAACAGTACAGGATGTAATACATACATTACAAACAAAATGTATATTTTTTGGCTTAATTACTGATCTGAGTAAGTTGCTCTTTCAACAACTGTCTGTTTTTGGGTCTGTATACTCCAGTTAACAATTATTTAATTAGTTGACGAGTTTGTCAATAATTGATTAATCCGATTAATTGTTTCAGCCCTGATATACCTCCATTTATTTAATAGTAGATATTTATATATCTCTATGCCAGTTTACCAGTTATCCACGTCTGTTTTTGTTACTTTAAAGGTGAGTAAACTTTAATCATTCAATACAATCTGTCATTTTCAGTAGCTGCAGATCAGAAATCATGTTTTGTAGAGTTATTCTTGATGCAAGTAAAAACTCGAGTCCTAAATAACATTAAGCTTTGTAATTAGGGATTAACTGATAAATTGGCCTCAATTTCCTTATTTTTCAGAGATCTGTGATTGGCCAATACTTGTGAAGCCGATAACCTTTGCCGAGCTTAACTGCCTTGGCAAAGGTCTAAAAATCATCCACTGTCCTCTTTTGCTCCAACGTGAGAGATTTGACTGACAGACCCAAAAGGTCGTGTCTGCATGTTCACAGTTAACAATAGTCACCCCATTGCTGCCAGCTCTGCAGCTTTGATATATTTAGCAACATTTTAGACAAAACAATCAGCATTGCAGATTGGCCAGAAAACTGCAATCGGTGCACCCCTAATAGTAACTGGCCTCTTCCTGTAGTTTCTCAAGTTTTCTAATGTGTTTTCTGACTAAAGCGTAACAGTTAAATTAAGCAAACCGCCTAATTTCAAAATATTCTCCCAGTCACAGTGGACTCGGTTCGATTCTGGAACAAAATCCAAACATTTGTTACATTTTCAGCTGGTGTGGTTTACTTTCACACTGCACTGTGTCAAACGATCCAAATTAATTGAAAAACCTGTTTCCCCACTCGCCTGCGGGGGCGCTGCAGCAAGAACTACTGAAAGAAATTACACAAAAGCCTGTAAAGAAGACACTGAGTATGACTTCCTTCTTCAAGAAATGTAAACAAAAGTGTAGTGGCATCAGATTTTAGTGGTTGTAGGATTTGCCTGTGGTAAAAGACCACAAGTCATTTCTCCCTTTACGCTAGACAAAAGTGTTTGTTTTGGTTGTATTTACTCAGAATGTCCTGCCTTTGGAGTGGTCTCTGGTCCGCTTAGCATTCATATATTAACTCAAATTCGCCAAAGTTTACTTCAACCAAACGGAGACCGGTGTATTTAGGTGGACCAGAGTTTGCTTTCTTGGTCTGCTTCAGAGTTTGATAACGCATTCACACTTCCCCAAACAAAGCAAACTTCCTAGACAAACAAACTAGAGTTTGATTAAAATGGACTAAACAGGTGGGTGTGAATGCACCCTTGAGCAATGTGCTTGTCATTTGGATAGTTAATCTCATTTATAATTATGGAGGACATTGTAAAATCCTGATTGATTGATGCCATCCTGTAAAATTAAAATTATTGTTTAATTTACTATTGATTTCCATAAAAGCCCATCTCATCCTTTTTTCCTAAGTATTCAAAGAATGACTTGTGTCCGGTAGTGAGAGTGACTAAAAGCTAAAAAACACCTGGCAGACATCATCAGTCTGTTTTGTGTGGAGCTCAATGGGCAAAAACCACAAGTAATCATGGGTATTAAGGAGCACACTGCTGTCTGGATGAGTGGATGGCCTACATGGCTGTTATACTTCAACCCACAAGCAGGTGGTCTGGGATGAGGAAAATAATAGAAAAGAGGAAGTGTGGCTCGGAGTACCTTTGTTTCTCAAACACACACACACACCTACACACACACACACCGACTGTCAGTAACTCCAATCAGAGTTTATGTGATTTGTCTTGGCATATATGCCAAACACATAAGGCTCAAATATCCACTGCGCAGAGGATCCCTACCACCAAGTCGCTTCTTTCGGCCAGAAAACTCCTCTTAACAGCCAAAGGGAACCTAACACTGGCGACGGCGGCCATATAAAAGCCTTGCACTATGTGCTTCTGCTTGTGTGATGATATGATCAGATACGGCACCTTTTCTTCCCTCAGGCCACTTGGAGGCTGCTTCCTGACTCTGAATAGGAGCGCAGAGGGGGAAGCGCAGGACGTGAAGGGGAGTTAAGATAGACTCATCTGACTGGGGCAAACAGAGGTGCCATTGAAGAATGCTCAGAACTGGAGGGACAAGGGCTCACTTTCATTGAGGTAAATGAATACTGTAGCAGGGACACATACCAGTGAGGAATTAATGGCTCAGATTGTTATCGGAGGCATCACTTACTCAAACCCCTAAAAAGTCAACAGGTTTTAGCAGCAAAATTTAAGCCCTCAGGTTTTTAAACCCTTAATGGCTCCTGCTTTCCTTGACACCTCAAATCCCACCTTATAAATCCCCCAAAAAAGAGGAACAAATATGACTTCTAAAGGCTCCTGCAGCAACAGGAGTTTGAACTATGTTAGTTAAGGATTCATTTATCTAAAATTTAATAAATGATTTCTTTTTTGTTGAAATCTTAATCTTGTGTCAAATGAGTGACTTCCTCCTGAAAACTTTCCAATACTTCCCATGCATGACAACTTAAACGATAGGCGCAAACAGGTGCTTTCAACAATCAGGTCAACTGAGGTGAGTCTTACACAACTGAGAACTCCAGCGTCTGCTTAGGTCACACTTACATAAAGTAGTTAGCAGAAGTCCTAACGTTGGCCCGTTTTTTAATAAGGTTTTATAAAGTTTTCCTGTAGACTGGATGCTTTTTCACGGGCAAATTTTTCACATTTTCACTTTAACTTATGAATCATCCAGCAGTAGAAAGTCTCCTAGATTCCCCTGGGGATACACCAGGGTACTGTCACAACACAAAAGACAATTTAAGAGAGAACCAGTTTTAAATCGGAGAGTTAAGTACTTTTGCCACTAACATCTTGTTACAAGAACAAAGTCTGATTCTTTTTTCTTTTTTTTTAACTAAATCTAAACAGTTCCAAATATAACAGTTTTGCAAAAAAAAATATATAATAATAGCTTTTAGTACCAGGAAAATGATCCCTGAAGAGCTACTGGCTAAAAAGCTGGCAAAACAGCAGATGATCAACTTACAGGGAAGGTTTAACTTGTTCCAGGTGAGGTTTTTTTTTTTAGAAAAAAAAACCTTACCTGCAATTCATCACTCTTTTCATTTTGAAAAGAATAAATAAACCTCAAACTCTCACGGCCAGCTAAGCAAGGCTGGTGGTATCAGCTAACTCACTCACTCTTTGGTTAACTAGCAGCAACTTGTTGAGTAACTTGTGAAGTGTTGTATAAAGTACTCAAAAAATGTACTTAAGTAAAAGTACAAATACACAGACAAAAATGTACTCTAGTAAAAGTAAAAGTACCACAT
>CAEFZX010015751.1:0-49944 GCA_903066825.1 Alfaro cultratus | reverse complement strand
CAGAGTAGATCTACTAGGGGAAAAAAAGCTCAAACAACTCCAGCAGAAAGAGCAGCAGAACCACAACAAACCAACAACAAGATCTTTATCATGATCTTCACTGCTTCCTGTGAAGGGAGAGGCATTCACTAAACCAATCGAACGACAAACCAGAGAACGCATCAATCAGACTAGAAAACGTTTTAAATTAGCTAAGCTGAGAGGTGAAGTTTCAACGCTTTAAAAAGCAACCACTCAAACCATAAAAACCTTCCACATCGGAAGAGAAACTGAAATCATTTGGAAAACAGGTGCAAGATGATTCTAGATAAATCAACAGGAAGAAGAAACTCAAGTTGCTGCCAAATGATCTGTAGAAGACGTATGGCAAGGTTGGGATTAGGTTCTTTGGTACCTTTGCGTTTTACCTGTACATAATATTGTACATGTTACAGTATCATACATAAAGCCATGCATCTTCATACACAAAATACCAGGAAATGTCAGGGAATTGTAAAGTGTTGCTCTGTAAAGTGACCAGATCCCAACTGATATCATCATGCGATGTTCGATTATTCTCAGAAATTGTTGGAATCATAAACAGCCTCTCCGTTATAATAAGCACAACTTCGTTCTGATGCTGGTGTAGAATAAATATATATTTAAAGAGCAATTACAGCTCCATCTTCTGACTGAAAAGGGCATTTTGCATTTATATTGCACTGTGAAAATGTGGTGTTTAATTTCTTATTTCCATATACTTTTTAAAAGCATATACCATATTTTTCGGAATATAAGCCGCTATCTTTTCCCTACGCTTTGAATCAGGCGGCTTACAGCCCGGTGTGTCTTTTCTGTGGACGACGAAGGCTATCGATCTGGCAGTACAGATCGATAGCCGCTGTACGTAAGCTTGGCGTGAACGAATCCATGGTTCGGCGTTGGGAGATGGAGGGGTGCGTTTTAATAGCAGTTTTATTACGGACGCAGCCCTCCGCTGTCTCCTTGAGAGCGGCGGAGATACCAGCAGCTTATATATGTACGTTTCCAGTTCTTGTTTTTTTTATTATTATTATTTGTAGGTGCGGCTTATGGTGAGGTGCGCTCTTTAGTCCGGAAAATATGGTACATGTTTGCACTAAATGTTGTAAGAGAAAGTCAATATATTCAGAATAAAACCATGAAAACAAATTGAAAACCATAACTAAACTAAAATGTTTGTTAAGCAGAAGGCGTAAACAACCTACCGGAAGTGGAGCTTGGTGCAGGGCTGTGGTGTGTCCCCGGAGCGGAAGCACTCCTCTTTTGTCCCATGATCGCAGAACTCCTGGACCTGAGCTCGACCACGAGACCTGAACTTCTCCACGATGGACTGCTCCTTGGCTGTGCTGGCATTGAGGAGCTCCAGGATCTCCTGACTCATCTTTAAGACAAAAATAAAATAAAAGCACTGACAATGAGACTCCTCTGGTCACTCTCCTGCCTGTTCAGGTGCTTCCTGAAATATCTAAAACAACTCCTGACCTTTTTGCTCTGCTGCTCCTTGGTGGACTGCTGGTTCAGGAGACTCTCGATCTCCATGTCCACGTGAGACGACTGGCTCTTGCTGCTGCGGCCCTTCTTCTCGGCTCCGCTTCCTGTCGCCGAAGGTCCCGCCAGCTGCAGGGAGGAAGCCGGTGTGATGGAAGAGGAGGAGGACGCGTGAGGAGGAGACGCAGAGCTCTGAAGTTTAGGCGAAAAGCCACCGAGGGTCTGGTCTTCGGCTTTTCTCTTGACCCCGGCTCTTTGGGCTCCAGACACGGAGCCGATCATGGCCCACAGCTTTGTGTGGTCCACGGCTACGACGACGGTGGTGGGAGGAGAGGAAGTGGTGGAAGAGGAGGAGATGGAGGTAGGCTGCCGGACTTCAATGAGCTCCTGGGCGGAGAACTTGAGCAGCAGGCTCTGGATGCATCCGTGACTCACCGTACCTTCTGCCTGTGTTGATAGACGCAACATGGACGCACTGAATAAAGGGACAAAAGCTGCAGCTTACGTCGCTGTTGGGAGACTTACACTGTTGAGCTGATTCGTGATGGCCAGCGAGTCTGTGGGCAGCGAGAGGCTCAGATCGGAGAGGTATCCCAGCAGCCTCTTCTCCAGCTCAGGGTCCGGTGGCTTCTCCGTCTCCTCCTGGGAAGTAGAGGGAGCTGATGGAGCTGGGCTGTCGCTCCTGGCTGTGGAACCCTCAGCGCTGAGCCCGCCGTCTGAGTGGAGAACGAGACTGATGAAATTCATGTCGATATTCCATAACTTTGATTCATGTTTAATGATTTACTGCATAACTATTTGCTATGTTTGAATGGAAATATTTGAATCTAAATGTAAAATTTTGCCTATTGTGTTGGTATTTTGTAATACAAAATCTGGATGGCGATGGATGGATACGTGGATAGTAGAATGGTGGATGATCGGCTGATCAGAGGATCGATGGACAATTGATCAATGAACAGTGGCTTCGTGCTTCGATTGATGACTGGATTTGATCCATTTGATCATATGTTAAAACAAAATGTAACTTTTTGGTTAGTTTTCGTATAACTTATTATCTCTAATAAATATGAAATCCTAATAAAAATATTTAAATAGCCCGTTTTGCCATTGGTCGTTCATATCAAATCTATACAAAGTCAGCCATCGGATCAGTGGACTCCTAAAGCAGCAACAAATATTTTAATTTAACAGACACATAATAAAAGGCTCTTTGAATATCTGATTTCAATTAACCCTAGCAATGATCTCACTTTAATCAAGGTTTCTATTGTTTTAGAATAGTAATAACCGGAAGCGCAACGATGTCCGCAAGCTGCAGACCCAGCTCCCGCCGCCGTGCGCATCCCGAACCTGACGTACCCGTCCCGGACAGCTGCGCCGGGTCCTTCCGCCGTCGCTTCAGCCTTTCCCGCAGCGAGTCCAGCTGCTTCTTATGGGCCTGGATGTTACTCCATGTGTCCGACATGATGAGCTCGATCACCGAGCTGTGAGATCGCAGAAACCGGTCACAGTGGACCAAAACACAGGGTGGAAATAATCCGCGCTGCAGACAGTGAAGTATGCGTGGTGCACAGGAAAAAAAGCGCCGGAATGAAATCCTGTTTGGCTAAAAAAAAAAACGTTCCGTTTTTTCAAAAAGGCTCACAATTCCGAAAAGCACGGGTTGTTATTTTGTAATTTTAAGAATAACTTTTCTTTGTTAGCATTCATTAAAAAAATATAACAGTTATGCTTAAAATAAAACACTTTTAGATTGCATGTCCTGATTTACACTCCTTCTCGGTTGGTGGCGGTAATGCACCAAATGCTCTCTGCCAACCATCTGCTGACAAGCCAGAAGAAGAAACTTATCAAAGACAACTTCCGGTGTCCCTAAAAGTAAAAGCCCTTTTCCTTTGTGGAAAAATTGCTCTGTAATATTAAAATAATAATTATAATAAGAAAAAAAAAACATTAGTAGCTGTCCATACAGCCAGGTTTTATGTTTAAACGTAGAACTTGTTCAAAAAAAAAAAAAAAACATCTGAGAATTCTTTTTCCGTTACTCGTTGTGTTCCTCCGAAGCTGTTTTTCAAGCGAAACCGTAGCAAAGATGGCGGAGAAAGAGGAGAGTAGTGGAGCTGGAGAAGCCAAAACTGAGCTGCAGATCATCAAGGTAGGTTATCCTGGATCACCATCACTCAGTTGGATGTAAGCAAACAGAGACTGACCACTGCGGGTCGGTGGTATGATATGGACTCATAGTTTGTTATTTTCAGTCAGCTGTTGTTACACTGTCTCGCTATTACCTTCTTAAAATACACGCTTAAATAATATTCATAAGAAAATCTTGAATTGCCAAAATGTAAGGTGAACTCTAAAGGCTAGTAAAATTGTAGGCATCATAACAGACAGCTTTATTATTAAGTAAGTCACACTCAATTTAGAGCTCCATTTCATGCCGTTTTTCCTACATTTTATGTCACTGGTGTTCGCTTAAAAAACGTAAAGAAAGATTTTTGAAACAATGTCACCAGGTAACTATGAACCTGTTCAAATGTTTTTTGAACAGGTTCATAGTTACACATCCATAGAACAATTCGTTCATGGATGTGCCATAGTTTTCCTCAGCTGAACAGAAACAAATCAGATGTTACGATCTGGAGTTAGCACACCGCTTCAGCTATTGTATCTAGAAACTAGTGATCAGGCCTATAATCTGGATATAGTGATTCATTCAGACCTCTTTAGACATATAAAGTTACAAAGTCAGCCTTCTATCACCTGCAGAACATTTCCAGGATTAAAGGACTATCTTTAGTCACATTGATTACTGCAATTGTGTCCTCAAAGGTCCTGTCTTGTTTTGGTTTTTCTGTCATTGTGTTTTTTGTATCAGTGGCCTGAATTGCTCTCACCACTTGTCCTCTACCAACACAGGAGCTGGTGGATGAACTGCATAACTTCAGAGATTGCTACTTTGAGACGCATGGCGTGGAGGAGGCCGGTCGGAGAGACGGTGACGTCAAACAGAAGATGGAGGAAACACTGAAGAGGCTGGAGGAGAAAGAAGGTGGCTCTTGATTTTCATAATCAAAATGTTCATAACATTAATATTGCAAAATATCATTCACAAGTTAAATTATTATTATTTTTGTTTCCGTCAGACATCTTAAAACACAACGCAGAGTTTCTGCTGCAGAAAGGCAGGTGTCTGAACGTGACCCCGGACTTCAGCGCTGCAGCCGAGGAGTGCTTGTCCCGAGCGGTGAAGCTGGATCCCTGCCTGGTCGAGGCCTGGAACATACTGGGGGACCAGTACTGGAAAAAGGGAGACCTGGTTGCATCCAAGAACTGCTTCACTGGTGCACTGCAGCATGTGCGTCACTTAGACAAGGAGCAGTGATTGTTTTCTCTGTAATGTTCCACTTATCACTTCTTTATCTTTTTATTGATTGTAGGAGAAGAATAAGGTATCGCTACGCAACCTCTCCATGGTGCTGAGGCAGCTGCCAACACCCAACAAAGATCAACACGGAAAGCATGTTCTGGAGAGTGTGGACCTGGCCCGGGAAGCGGTGCAGCTGGATGCCAGTGATGGGACTTCATGGTGTGAGTAGAACACTAGCGAATAATCTCTAGGTGCTTCTTTAAACACTTTACTTTTAATTTATTGTTCCACGTTTTTCAGGCATTCTTGGAAACGCCTACTTGTCTCTGTTTTTCAACTGCGGTCAGAACCCACAATTCTCCCAACAAGCTCTAAGTGCCTATGCAAAATCTGTGAGTTTACATAAGGATACCTACATTATTCCCGCTGTTAAAACTGAAAAATTCGCTAAAATGGTTTCCTTCTGATTAAGGCGGCGGACAGGATTGCCAGCAGCATGCCTGATCTGCACTTTAACAGAGCCAACCTCTTCTACTACGAGGAGATGTTCGGCTGCGCGCTCGAAGGCTACAGCCGAGCGGCGGCGCTGGACCCAAACTGGGAGGAGCCGCTGGAGAAGGAGAAGCAGCTGCTGGAGTATCTGGAGAAAGTGACAGAACTCATCCAGAACAAGGTATGATAAACATGCTGCTCTGTCCCACCACTACCCTATGATTTATTGTTGTTTCTTAAGAACAGGTCAGTAGTTCTATAACAAAAAGTTTTAAGTTGCTCCATAGTGTTTTTTCAAGTTATAGCAGGGTTTTCTAAAACATAAGAAAGTTTGCTATGTAGAAATGCAACCATAAAATATTAACACTAATAAATGATGTAATTCAATAGTGAGTTGAACCTGTCTTCTTTAGTTCGTTTGTATTGTTTTTATATGAAGATTTACATTGAGAATGCTTGAAAAGTGCTTCAATTGTACTGTTGAAAAAGCGTGCAATCCCTGTTTAATGCTCAAGAAGTTATTTTTGACCACGAGGTGGCAGCAAAGTGCAGCTATGGTTGTTCTTTTCCGTCCCTTCTTAGCCCAAGACCTTGTTTTGTGTGTGTGTGTGTGTGTGTGTGTGTCTGCAGGGCAAGGTGAAAACCCGTCGGCTGAAGACCATGTTGTCAAACCTCAACACGTCCGCTCTGGGGCCGTGCTCGTCCCCGCAGTTCCGCACTCCGTCCGGTCGAGTGGGCAGCCTCGAGCCTCGGCCCCTTTCCTCCCTCACGCATGGACACAATGGCGGGGTGGCCGCCCTGGGGAAGGTGGTGTTCAGCCTGGCCTCTCAGGGTCGCATGGCCTTGTAAGTGCAAGTACTCTCAAACTTTACCACAGAATTAAAAAAAATATCTTTTGGCTTTACAGTTTGATCTCTGAGTTAATACTTTCCTGAGTGCTGTCTAATCATCATGTACTTAGAAATGAGAACCACTGCTGTTACACTTTGTGAGATTGTGGTTTTTGTTACCACCTTACTTGTTCCCTGCAGTACGTTTGGGATGGTCGACAACGAGGAGTCGTGTTTGGTGGTGATGGTTTACAACACGGCGGACAACTGGGGCGTCCTGATCGGCGACTCCGTGGTCGTCCCCGAACCCAACGTCAAGCGTCACAGCATCACACATAAAGACAAGGTCAGCATTTCCTGCGTCATTTTGTCAGATTTCATTTTAGGGCCTGTGGGTCTAACCTCTTCATGTCTTCTTTGCGACAGTCGTACGACTTTAAAAGCATACGCGTGGATTCTCCGCTGCTCCTCATCGTCAACGGGAAGTTACAGAACGCCCAAAGTCAGATTCCGGTCTCTGTCAGCTACCACTAAAATCTTCGGCTGGCGTGAGTCGATTGGTTAGGTTTTTCAAATTTTCCAATTCTGTGCCTGATTTTTCACCTTCTTTTCTGTAAATACCCCTCACTCTTTTTGGTTGTGTATATTTATGATCTTAGTTTTTTCAAAACAGGGTTATTTTATAAATGAATAAGCTTGTAATGTGAAGTCCTGAATTCTGTTTACTTGACGTAAAGAATAAATTTTTTTCTGTGAAGTTTTGTTTGTGTGGTATCTCAAAAAATAATCCTTACGGTTGAATCAGTGTAACGCTTAAAGTAAGCTCTACATGTGGCACAGCTATTTGCAGATTTTCAATAGGTAAATAAATTATAAAACTAAGTGCAATTCATGTTTCATTCTGTAAAACTATTTCCAGAACATTTTATTTAATATTCTCAAACATTCAGTCCCACACTGGATGTCACATAACCACCAGCTTTCGCTGTTTATTACGGTGCACTGGTAAACATGTTTGCAATTTATACCTTCAGTAATAAGTCTATCAGTTAAATAAAAAATAATCAATATAACTACTGAATTATATATTAGTCAATGTGAACAAGATGATCTACACAGATAAAAATAAAAGTCACCAAAACCGAAAAATCTACTATTGTATCTAGAGAATGTAATATAGTCAATTAATGCAAGAAATACACTTACAGTATTTATAAATCATCAGAACACACCAGGAAAAACATCTGTAAATTCGACTGCAAGCATAAAAGTATAGATTTGCTTTCAGTGCTTATTGATGAAGGATTGGTTCTTGTCCCTGGCCGGAGAGCTGAACTGGAAGAAGGTCTTGGCTCCATCGGCCTCCAGGCAGGAGAAGAAACGAGAATCGCCGAGGGGGGCAGCAGAGAGGAACTGAGGGCTTCTCTGAGGGGTCTCCTGCCGGGCCGTCGCTAAGTGAAGCCCAGGAAATAGACGGATGGCATTTATTGTTGCTCCGATGAAACAAGACAACTTCGATTAAACGACAGAGTTTATAAAAGTGTCTTCTCGTCACTGCCTTGCATTATGAGTTTGTTATTTTGTTATAGCTTCTTTTGCTTAAAGATCCTGGCCTGCATCTAACGGCATAAATAAACCGCTTAGGTATAGAGCTAAAGCTGTTAAAAACATGCTACTTCTGTTACTCATTTTAAATGGACAAAAGATAAAGAGCTGTAACACTATGCACAATCATCGGAATTATTTAAGATTTGGGTGAATTAACACCTGTAATGCCTAATGGTAGATCTTTCTTTAAAGGGGCTAAAATAATGCAATTTATTGGCTCTGGTCTACTGCTCTGGAAGCAGCACACTCTGATGGGCATCACTGCCTGACACAAGGAAGGATCTGAAACTATGTTCAGGTAAAACTCTACACACGCAAACCACATCGTCTGGAAGTTCTGATTCCAGTTTTACCTGGTGATATAGTGACTAATATCTTTGGGGGGTTTTCCCACAGGCACTTGCAAACTATCATTTAGGGAACCTGGTTTAAAAACATGAAAAACAGGGCGGCGTGTTTGCAATACCGATGCTCAAGTCTCGATTTCCATGTAGTGGCATGTCTCGGTCCCCGGCTCCCACCACCATGTTACGCAGCCTCAGGGAGTCGTACAAGCCCTGTAGCTTCTGGTACTGCCTGTTCCTCTCCATCAGCCTCTCTGACACCTCACTGTACTTCCTCTTGTACTCCTCCATCACCTGAGAAAAAAAAAGATTTAAAGAGTTGTATCATTTCCAAAAGTTCAAAGCTGAGTTGGAGATGTAACTATGATCTCTATCGATCGCTCAGCATTTTGTGCAAACTGCATCACACAATTAGCGATTTTTTTTTTTCAATTAGAAATTGGAGGATGTGATGAAGACTTTGCTTCTTAAAGTAAGCTGCAGCTAGAAGATTTGCATCTTACTTTCTTCAGCGAGGCGATCTCCCCCCTCATTGCAGTGAGTTCTAGTTCTCTGCTCTGGTTCTGCTGGTTCAGAACTTTCTCCATCTGCTTCAGCTGTGTGTCAGCAAGGGATAGACTGTATTCTTGGTACATACGCTCCTGATGGACCTGCACACACAAAATTTGACCACTTAGGTTTTGCTTTAAGGGAGAAAACAGCAAGTTTTACGTGCAAATAATGAGATACTTGACCTGGTAGCTCCAGAAGGCAAGAGCACGAGAAGTGATGTCCAGGACTATGTCTGGTCGCAGACCTGCCAGCACCATAGCTTTATACTCCTCAGTGGGCGACAGCTCTGTCCTCACAATGTCCAGCTTCCCAGACAGGGCAGTGGAGCAAGCCGGGCAGATGGCAGGAGAGCGGCTGAACTCACCGGACCCGTGCTGATCACAGAACACGTGGGAGCAGGATGTGACCCAGGCGAAGCCGCTAAGCTTTGCCCGACACTTTGGGTAATTGCACAGCAGTGTGTCGTCACCGAGAGACATGGCCATCATTCTGGGGGGGAAAAAAGCAAACTTTCTCAGAGTCCAAAATCTTAATACTGGGAAAATACATGTAGAGTAGGTAAGCTAAAAAAATCCTGGGCAATATATAAAAGTTGACAGCTCCATATTAACAAGTTCAGATTTTATTAAAGAAATAAAATGTAGATTTTAATATTTTTTTGGTATGTCATCAGTATCCATAAGTAGAGCATTTAGAAAAACTATTTGTCTCAATTTTGCCCAGTTTTAAAAAAATATAACAACCCTGCCAATTCTTCCAAATTGGCCAAAATGTCTGTTTTCAAATTTAAAAAAGAAGAAATTTAAAGTGAAAATAATTTACTTTAAGTTAGTACGGAATTTATAAAGTACTTTTTCCACTGTATTTCTCATCAAATAATGACCCTAAAGTGTTTAGACTTTGTTTCAACTACTACTTTGGCTGCTAATGCTAACTATGCAAGTTATTATATTTTATGCTTCTTTTTTACCAACTTTTAATTTTTTAAGGCAGGAAAGCTACAATATAAATATTCATTGTGTTGTTATAAAGTAAATAACGATATTTATACATTTAAAATTAAGCTATGTTTCCAGCAATTAAATGCTAAAATTAGCCAGAGAGCTAACAGTGGCTTAGCTTACCCACTAACTAAAGCTAATTAGGGTTGGTTGTCATGTCACTTCTGTGCTTATTCAAGGCGTTTTCTATTATTTATTTAATATTCATATTTTTAACACCACCTCTTACAGCGTTTTATATTAAAGTACTAAAATAAAAAAAATAAAACAGGCATAAAGCTTATTTTTTTGTATCATTCAACGGTTAACTCTTACCAGTTAATTCTTCCTGTAGCAGCTGTTAGCATCAGGTGACGCAATACTAAAGATTGAATCTGACTGTTAATATTAAAGATTATAGAGTTATATAAACATAACTAATATACCTCAGTATTACAACCTTCAAACGACTAACGTTGATCTTATGAACCATAAGCAAGGCGGACTATGTGACCTAAATGGTGTGAATCAGTTGCTTTCAAAGTGGGGGCCGCGGCCCTTGGAAGGCCACAAGGTGGCGTAAGGAGGGCCGGAGAAATCTGAAGGAAAGATGAAAGCAAAAAAAAATAAATAAAAAAATAAAAGAATTATCTAAAATTTACTAACCATACATTTTTAATCATATTTTTCAAATCATAAAATCAAATCTGTTTTTTAATCAACAATAAAATCTAAGTTCAAGTAATTTATTGAAATGTTATTTACCATGCTCATCTTCCTGATTGGCTGCCAGCCAAATTTATTAAGCTTCTTTGCTCCTCAAGCTAATGTAGCAAGTGTGAAATGGACACGTTTCTGACAAGAAAGACTGAAGAACTTATGGCCAACTAAAATCAGAAGGTATGAGGCAGAATTTATGGTAAATGAAGGTAATAATTATTGAACAGTGATTGAAAGTGAGAAAAAACAACATTCTACATTGTGATGTTTTTTACTTATTTTGTAGCATGGTCTGTGATTTTGCCAGAAGCTAATGCCGTTTGATGTTTGGTCATGGCATGGAAACATTTGGGAACTCTTTGTATAAGTTACTGACCTACAGCTGGGTCATTTTAATTTTTACAGAATTAAAATGACCTTGTGATGACTATATATCAACCTTATTTGACAGGTTTGTGTACACACACAGGACTTTTCAAATTGTTACAACTTTGCTCTCAATGAAGACGTTTAAACTATAAATATATAAGAAAATTAGTTAGTCAGACTTTTCTGTTGCTTTGGCTTCTTCGTCTCCGAGTGGATAATGACAGTTTCTCACCAGCTTCATCCAAATTCGTCACAAGGTCGTTTGCTTTTGTTCTGGGGTTGATTTTCACATTTTGCACCAAAATCCGTTCATGTCTGGGGCACAGAATCTGTCTTCTTCGTGAACGGTATAATGGCTGGACATTCCCATGATGTTTATTCACATAATTGTTCAAAACGCTGGAAGGTGTCACAAAACTCATTGAGGTTCACAATCCTCTTCTTGACAAATAGCCTGATTTAATTTGTTTTTCCATGATGTCACTCAAGGAAGCAACGTGTTTTAATGTGCTAGATCCACAGATCTGTCTCCAATTAACTCAACTATTGTGAAAAGCTTGCATAATTGTCTGCAGTCTCCCAAATTGTACAGGGCATTGTAATCTTGACTTTGAAGAGTAATAATCTCTCTCTTTTGATGGCATTCAGGAAAAAAAAAAATCTGGTAATTCTAGTAGACCTAAACATGAACAGTTTAGTCTGGTTTAATAGTCAATGAGAGAAAGACCTGTTGTTTCTCTTATATGCTGTAAATACCTGGTGATAATTTAGAGGGATTTCCCTCTTGGAACTGAATGACATAAATAAATCAGCAGCTGTGTTTTGTAGTATAAAGGCCAGGTTAAACTGTAATAGTTGCTCTGCGTGTTTTAAATGTTACTTAAACATGGTACCTCCTCCTCTCTCTCCCCCCTCTGTAGCTTTTTTATCCATCCCTCCACGTGGTACAGGAGTAAAGGCAGGGGGTGAAAGAGGCGCATTGTGCTGTGCAGCAGTGGATCCGGGGGTTCATAGTGAGAGAGGGGAGATGCTCACTCAACTGTGTCCAGCTCGCCATTGTCGATGATTCCCCGTCTATTCTCTTCCTTTTAAATAGAGCTCCAGTGTAAGATGCGGGCTTTTTTTTTGTTGAAGGGGTAGTGGTGGTGGTGGTGGTGGTGGGGAGTTGTATTATGGGCTCGGTGATAACACACGAATTACATACGTGGATGTGGAATGGCCCCACTTTGCGCACAACGCTGCTGTTGATAATTGGCCCTATGGAAATCCAAAGGTTAGAAATATTGACCGTGGCACAATGACAGCACCACCAAGTCAGGATTTTATAGAGATCAGGTTATAAGGCACTTCCACTTTCTTTAATAACCGAGGAAGCCAGGAGTCACCTGTTGGATTTGTTTGACTCTTTATTGTAGTTTGAGCAAATATTAGATCATTACCATCATGGAATGATCACAGCCTCCCCAATTAAAAAGTAATCACTTATGTCCGCTTAGATTTTTTTTTAGGGCGTCCAGTAGCCTTATTGTCACTTTTTATTTATAGTTTATAGGTTCGGTGTGAGTGTAAAAAAAAAAAGGCAAAAATAAAAAAATAAATAAATAAAGCTGAGAGGGAAGGGAAGAGAGAACCCAGGGAGGTTGTGAGTTACACGCTATTGAAATGCAAATATCATAGAACAAGGAGTGGTTCAGTGTGTGTGTGTGTGTGTGTGTGTGTGTGTATATGCATGCAGCAGAGCAGCAGTAGGAGAGGAGGGGCACAAATTGGACAAGTTTTTTTTTTCTTTTTGAAGCTGGGGGGAGGAAGGGGAGAGAGAGAAGGGACTTTAGAAAACAGCCACACACACACCGCAGCTCCATATGACACGGTGCGGCCAGGCGGATTTCCATACAGCAACTCTTTTTTTTCCCCTTGTTGTCTTTAACTTTCTTCTATGAAATCCGGCGCTGCGGAGATTTTTCCTTTTTACTCCTTTAAGGTTTTACTTAAGAGTTGGTGAAAACTGCGCTCGTTTGGGAGGTTGACTGCGCGCAGGAGCTCGTTCAAGTGCGCAAAAGGGGAAAAAAAAAAAAAAAAACGTGCCTGGTGCCATTCGAGCGACTGATGCCCCCCTCTCTGTCTGACTCGCCGTGAATCATGTCACGCCGGAAACAGAAGAGACCCCAGCAACTCGTCAATTCCGATCCGGGGGGCCCCAAGTTGCTGCAAGGTGAGAGACTTACCTTTATCTTGCTTTTTGTCGTTTAAATGTTGTTTTAATTCAGAGAAAATGAAGCTAGAAGAGCAATTCACTTTTAGAGTTGGCAACAAAACTAGAGAGAAACTGAAGAGCACCAATGTTCACGTGATCAATTACAAACAATGCATCTGAGTTGATGGACCAAGAAAAGTTTACACGTAGGACTCAGGTTTAAATTAGGCAGACTCTCTATCTAATTATTTAGTGCACCCACTCCCACTAAGAGAAGCCAGTAGGCATCACTTTGGTGGATGCCTGCAAATTTCCTCTCAGTGAAGTGAATAGAGCAGGATTAGCAGAAATACATCTGTGGTCATTTTCACGAGCTGCCCATCCTTTAGGAAACTTAACAGGCTGCTTAAGGCTGACTGCTGGAGCTCTTTTATTAGCATGAAGCACTCACAATAACCTGCGTGGTCAGGGGGAAGGGAAGGCAGTGCTTTTTTTTCTTTTTTTTGAGGTAAAGATTAATCTTCCACTCCTGAATTGTCTTCAGTCTTTGCAGTCCATCTATACTTTTCTTCCTCATGCACCCCTCTTTTCCCCATTTTCAGCCCTCACAATGCCTCCTCCCTCCCCTTTTCTTTCCCAGCTCTATTGACTGTATACTTCTGCACAGCTGGGGGGTTGAGATGGATAAGAAGAGGTTTCACGCATTATTGCCAAGTTAATTTAGGACGTTCCTTATACCTTGCGTGCAATGCTTTGCAGGTAAAACTTTCGAAATCAGAAGTGCAAGTTTAGATTTATAGTTTGTGATAGGTTTCCTGCAGGTGCAGGTTTGTTTCTTAATAACAAGGAGGGAATTTCTGCGAGGTACAGTCTTTCATTCCATCACTATACCTCTCCAGGAGGGAGTAGTTAGTTTGTCTCTCCTTTGTTGTTACCCTCCCCCTTCTTTTTTTCCTTTTTACTCTTTCTCACTCTGTGCTCAAGATTCTGAAAGAATTTGACCCCTGGGCGGCAGAGGTCAGATTAGTTGACCAATCAGAGCATGTGGACAGTACCCAGAACCCTTAGCATGGCCTGACCCTCGACCTCCACTGTGACGTAAGGGGGGAGGGTGAATGAGGAGATGAAAGACGTAACTGCCGCAGGGAGGGGGGCTGGGTTAAGAGGGGTTATGGGTTGTCTAGGTGATGTCCATTGTCCTTTAAAATGTGCTGCCATAGCAACAAGGTGGTCTGTGAGCTTTTTTGTGTGCGCAAGATGTTTGAAGAGTTTTGCTCCAGGGAGCACAGATTGAGACAAGACATTTCAAAGACTGGTGGACTGTGAGTTTCTTCCACTTGTTTATTTGCTTGTTGGAGGTCATTTCCAGGCGAGCGTTTTCTTTTGAAGCTGTAACTGTATCTTGTGGTATGTAGACAAGTTTGCAAACTACATTTTGTAAACAATAACTAAAGTCACTGAGGTAAACAGTCTTGGAACGTAACTGAATATGTGGGTTGATATTGGGAACAGAGTTTTACACAGTTGTTCCTTTTTCCCATTTTCTGTTTTTTTAATAAGTGTTGTTTCTTTCTAATCGATCTTCAGATGAGCACCTGAGCTTAAAGTCACCATCCACATCTCTGGGATCAGACCTAACCTCATCAGGTTCTTCCTCCTCCTCCCCCACCTCACTACAAGACTGCCAGCCGCCCCTGGCCACTCGCCCGTCTCCTGGAGGGCTCCACGCGCCTTCCTTGCCCAGTGAGAGCTCACCTCCTCCCCACTGGCCCAGTCACATTGCTCCCTTTACCACTTCCCTCCCCAACACCCACTCCTCCCTCTCCCCTGACTTTCCTCACCCATCATTGTCTTCCCAGACACACTCACCTCCTCCCCTGGATCAATCCTCTGGTACCCACAGCCTGAACCACCAAGTTAACACTCTCTCCATCATGACCTCTCCTCCAATGGGCAGCTCTGCCACCACTACTACCTCTTCCTCGTCTTCTTCTTCCTCCTCCTCTCAGCAACCTCAACCAGACAGCTCCAGTCCTGGTCAGCAGCAGTCTTCCACCTCATCAAGGGAGCAGGGGCAGATCCAGGTGCCCCCAACCCTGGCAGTGCTTTTAGAAGAACTGCGGGTCCTGCAGCAGCGGCAAATCCACCAGATGCAGATTACAGAAGAGATCTGTCGGCACGTCCTCAGGCTTGGAGGAGCTGTCTTTGGCCAAGATAACAATGGACAGGCTAGCGGTGCAGACTGCAACCAGAAGTCCACTGGAACAGCCTCTTCATCACCTACACATCCTTCAACCAATACTCCAGTAACCACAGCTTCATCCCTGTTGAGTGGACTTCCTTCTTCCCTCTTTCCTCAGCCAGCCATCTCCAAATCAGGTACTTCGCTAATCAATGGAGACAGACCCCAATCCTCCTCAACTTCTAGCTCATTTTCATCATCCTCTTCCTTAGCTATTTCTTCTAGCATCAATTCATCTGTTGCCTCCCTGCACCCTCTATCCCTGTCCCTGGGCCTGTCACCACGCTACCTTCATGAGAAATCATCCAACACCTCTTCGTTTGGTCACAGCAATGGCATCAGTTTCCAAACTCCTTCCCTTCCCACGACCAGCCACTCACAAGACATTCAGTCAAGCTCATCTCTTATCTCTGCCTCCCCGTCAGGACGCCCTCAACATGTCTGCAGGTTCTGTGGGAAAGTCTTGAGCAGTGATTCCTCCCTCCAGATTCATCTGAGGTCACACACAGGTGAAAGGCCCTATCAGTGTCCGGTGTGCCTGAGCCGTTTTACAACCAGAGGAAACCTCAAAGCCCATTTCCTGAGACACAGAGAACAGAACCCAGAGCTGTCCCTTTCTCTGCTACCCCCTGCGCTGTCAGAGCAAACACAGAGTGGATCAGCCCCAGGTTCAGTTCAAAGGAGAAGAAAACGGCGGGTTGATGATGATGAAGCATATAATGGAGTGAAAGGAAGTGTTCCCAGTATAACAGAGAGCATGGCTTTAGGATTACTATCTGGTGGTTCAACTAGGCCCTCACCTTCCTCTCTACCTCTGCCTCCCTCCGTGGACATGGCTCTTCTGTCCACAGCCCATTCACTGTTACAGTTAAACAGAGCATCAGCAGCTGTTTCTAGCACATCTAGCACTGCTCTCCCTTCATCATCTCCATCTTCCTCTTCTACTTCTAGTCAGTATAAAGGAGCTAAACAACAACGATTTGATGAAAACACTCCTCCTCACTCTACTCTTCACACAACTTCCCCATACTCCCAACTTGCCCACCTCCCCAAGATACTTTTTCCGGGAGGTGCATCCCCTCACCACCTTGCACTTCTCAGGCCTCCAGGTCACCCATCAACTTCCCACCTCTCCTTATCTCATCAGCTACCATTCCCATTCCCTCCTTTCCCGAAACCGCCCACCTCTTCCCCCTCCTCCTCCTCCTCTCCCACCACCTCCACTCAGACCTCAGACACTTCCAAGTTGCAGCGGCTGGTGCAGAAGCTAGAAAAGCAGCCACAAGGCGGTGCCTCCTCCTGCGCTTCTGCCTCCTCTCCTTCCACCTCCTCACAAACCTCTGCTGATGTTAATGGTGATACAAATGTACGTGACCTGACTACCACCTCAAGTGCCTATCGCAGAGAGATGTTGGCTGCTCTCGGACTGAGCCCAAGTGTCAGTGCTGCAGTGACTGGTCAGGGAGTCTCAGGTTCAGGTCCTACAACTACCACTTCAGTCCTGCCCACAGCCCCGGTTGCTAATCAGTGTGGAGTGTGTATGCGTGTTCTCAGCTGCCCCAGAGCTCTTCGGTTGCACCAGGCCACACATCTGGGAGAGCGCCCCTTTCCTTGTAAGCTTTGCGGCCGTTCTTTCTCCACAAAGGGCAGCCTTAGGGCACACCTGGCCACTCATCGTGCCAGGCCCCCGAATACCCGTGCCCTGAATTCCTGCCCACTCTGTCCTCGCAAGTTCACTAATGCCTTAGTTCTACAACACCACATTCGTTTGCACCTTGGAGGGCAAATACCACCTGATGAGGAGATTCCTCCTGACGATGGAGCAGAAACAGAAGGCTCTACCTTTAAAGACAGTCACGGCGAGCCTATTAGCTCCCTATCAAAAGTGCAAATCCTTCCACTTGCCTTAACAACAGGATCCAAGTCTCCAGTGGACGCTCTCAGCTCAGGATCCAGTTTTAAGCAGTCCAAAGCTACTGATTCAGATTCTGTCAAGAATGAGGAATCTGAGCGTTCAATTCCAAGTGTTAGTCCACCTTTAAGCTGTAATCCCCCCTCAGCAGGAGCTGATAAAACTCTGCATCTTGCAGTAATTGCCTCAGCTGAAACCCCCACAGAGGAGAAAACCCAGATTGATCTGGACTCTGCCAGTCCTTTCAAAGCACCCTTACCTAGCTCTCATTCAGTTGTAGACAAGGTAGAATCTGTTTCTGATGATACTCCTCTCTCCCTATGTGTTTCAAAGCCTGGTGTTGATAATACTACAACTAGACTAGTTAACAGTGATGTACAACGTTCCCCAAATGAGCATACACAGAGTCCCAGTCATACTGCAGACCCCCCATCTGCGGATCCTGTGCCTTTACTTTCACCGCCCACCAGCCCTGGAGCTACCCTAGAGGCCGAGGAGACTGGTGGTGGTGTTAAACAGGAGCTGCGAGGGAGAAACACTTCCAGTAGTAAAGGGAAAAGCGATGCTACTACATCCAGAGAGTCTCTTTCTATGTCTGAGCCAGAACTGGGTAAGGAAGCACCAGTGAAGGAGGATTCAGCTGCCCTAAAAAAGCTGTCGGATAACCCAGAGACTCCTGCAGGGGCATCAACACCACATGCCCAACCTGCTCGACCCGACAAGCCCTACAGCTGCTCCCACTGTGGAAAGGCGTATGCCAGCCGAAGTGGACTTAAGGTATAGTTAAACAAATAAACATTTGCTAAAATGTCTTTAAAGTAATACATTCAAACCTATTGGTAACTAGTTGTTGTGTTTCTTCTCATCAACAGGGTCACATGAAAACGCATCCTGGAGTGTTGACGACTACCCCTAGCAAGGCTCAAACCAATGAAAGTGAACCTTCAGAGGACCGCGGTACTTCAAATAAAATCTCCACACAGCAGGAGGAAAAGCAGGGACTGGCCCCTGAGAAAGGTGACAGCACAGATCTGCTCACAACCAGTGGTGGCTCTGATGTGACCACTGACACCATGGACACTACAACATAGGATGTGTTTCAGTAGATCCTGACAAAGGGAATGTATTTTTAATAGAATGAGAATTGTTTTGTAGAGTCTGTAATTCTAACTCATAATTAGTATTTGAAAAAGAAAAATAGGTATAGTTTATTTTTAGTACTATGACAAAAAAAAAAGTTGAATGTAGTATTTCTGCTGTCTATTTTTGTACTTCAAAGACCACAGTGAGGCCTTATCTTACACCCTTCAACGCATTGTCCACTTGTACTTTGCTGACACATTTCAGCATGTACTGTATAGTATCTTTCTTACAAGAAGTATACGTTGATTTTTTTTTTGTTTGTTTTGAAAAGGAGTGTCCAGAAGTTTCATACCAAAACAGGCCATGTTTATAATGGCCACTGAACTGTACATAAAAACTGCGGTTGCCTTTTTTTTATCGCTACTGTTTTTTTTCCTTTGTTTTAATGCTGCTTAATGAGTGTTTCCTTATGTACTGAGTTGCACTGAGTTGCACTGTGTCCCACGCTGCCGAAACATCTGCTGAACAAACTCACCCCTACAATGACTGTAACTATGATGATTGTATTATCAACTCCGGGTGGTTACAGTAAAACCTTTTTGATCATGGTGAATGTCTTCCCCGTTTTTTTTTCTCTATTTTTTGTGGTGCTATCTGCAGTTCTGAAACCTCCAACAAGGATGAGCCCCATCCTCTTACTGCTCCCTCCACTCGATCCGCTGCTCTCTCTCAGCGCACTTGAGGGTGCTTCACTGCTTCGTAAATCGTATGCACTCACTGGATTCTCTGCTTTGCTCAGTTTAGTATTTGTATGCGTTGCCTTCTCCCTACTACCCCCACCCCTTCTCTTTCTTGTAGCAATGACAAAATGTGTTCCCACGCTTCCCATGTGATGTTAAAAAAAAAAAGTAAATAAAACAATGGCAATGTGAAGTGGAGACTGGTTTGTTGCTTCTTTTTTTTTTGTATGTTCCTGTTTAAGCCTCTGTCTCTGTGAATTCATTTATCTGTTTAAGCATTCTGGTTGCATGACTCTTGTTCTCTGTGAGCCTCATGCACCCTGTTGGTCAGTTTTCTCTTGTTTGTTCCAGTTCTCTGTGTGTCTGGATTGGAGGAGGGAGGCTGGTTGAGGGGGTCTCCTTTGTTAGAGGAGCTGGGCTGGCTGTCTCCTAATTCTGTCTTTTAAGCCCTCAATGTCTTATAATATGTTTCAGTTCCCCAGCACTGTGTGTGTGTGTGTGTGTGTGTGTGTGTGTGTGTGTGTGTGTGTGTGTGTGAAAAGAATAATCAGAGCCTGTATGAGTGTTATTGAGGGTGCAGCTGTAGAGGCAGCCACCTCCCTCCCTCCCTCTCCCCGTGTCATTCTCTCTTTCATACGCAGTCTCTTTCATTTTCTCTTTCATTTCCCTCCATCGCTCTCTGCATTCACCCCGTCATCCCCTCCTTCCACCCCATGTAATGAGCTGACACACAGGAAGCTCTAATCCTCTCACAATGCCTCCCCCTCTCCCCCCATCAAAAAAAGTGACTGGAAACGGGACAGGGGGCAACAGGGACCAACCTGGTCCAGCTGTCCCCAAAATGGCCGCCTTTAATCCGCCAACCCCCTCCGTAGTAGCTTTTTTTTTTTCTTCCCTTTTTTGAGCCTGTAGGGGATCCAGAAACCATGACGACCGGTAACCAGGGGGAAAGAATGGCCAAGAGCAGAGAGAAGGACAAAAGCTGTGAAAGGAGCCATGTGTGAGAAGTTTGTCCACATGCGTTCATGAGTGACAAGAGACGTGTCTCAATCAAACGGCAAAGAGTGAGAAAGTCGGTGGTTTTGAGAATCCCAGAGAAGGTGACCATGAAGGCCCTCTGCTGTCCCAGCTTTGATCACATGTAACCTGGTCATGACTCATCAGCACACATTAATCACTGGCCTATGGCCATCGGCCATTCACTGTAAAAACTTATTAAAGGTCTTTAAGGACACATCTAGAGTCCATTAATGATGAATCAACCCCAATTGAGAAGACAAAGAGGCTGCTATCTCTTCATTGGCCTCTAATTCATTTGATTACAGTAATTAAAGCTGCCATTCAAGCAAGACATGAGCACATCCTCAGATCAGTTACAGATAAGGAAGAGGGTGAGTGCTCTATTTATTGAGAAAAAATGGAGTTGCAGATGTAGTAACAAAATTTCTGTCACTTAGTTCTACAGCATACCATTGTAGACCACTAAAGGGTTTCACATTATCGACAAAGAGGAACTACTTCAGCTAATGTTTCCAGCTATTTGAGTCTTGATTTTTGCTTCAAAGGTTCTCAAGAGTGAAGTTGAAAAATATTAGCAAACTTCCAGCATTAACTGAAGTCTTGCCCCAGGAAGACTTTTCCTGTTATCTATTTACCTCTGGAGTTTTGTGATGTGAGAATAACATCAAACCCAACATTACCGTTCTCTATGTTTGAATTCATAACCACTAACGTCCAACAACAAAATGAACTGTTATTAGCCATACAAGTTAAAGGCAATAAACACCATCCTCAGTAAAACATGGTGATGGCAGCAGCTTGATATGGGGATTCTTCAGCAGCCTAGAGTTAAAAGACAGATGGATACATGGCAATCCAAGAGGAAATCTTGGTTGAGGCTGAAAATAAATTGTGTCTGTGACAAAGTTTCACCTTCCATTTGATCTAATCAGTGTTTCCCAACCCTGGTCCTCAAGGCACATTGTCCTACATGTTTTAAAGGTTTCCCTGCTTTAATGTGCCTGATTGAACTGATTGCAGATCAACAAAAGCCTGTTAATCAGTCATCAATTGAAATCAGCTGGACTGAAACAAGGAAATACCTAAAACCTGCAGGGCAGTGAGCCTCGAGGACCAGGGCTGATTGGTTTCTGCATGTGTTGCTAAGAACTGCAGGTCAGGGATGGGAAACACTGATCTACACTGTCACCATAAGAACTAGAAGCAGCATCTAGTTATTCAGCTTCACTTGAAAGCCACAAGAGGGCGCCATAGTACACCAACTATTTTGGTCTTGTTGCTATAACAGGGAAAAGTTTGAGTAAAACAGTAAGTTTTATGGCCACGTCATAAAACTTACTGTCAGTGGTGTACAATCGTGACTTTTGAATTGTGTTATTTTTATGAACCAGATTAAACAATACATATTTTGAGGCTTATATTCTGGTTTTTGTATAGGCCTATACTGTCCAGTATTTAACATAATTTTAGCTAATATTAGGGCTATTTTAGACTTTCTACGGTAGGTTTCCCTTTCTAAAGTCATTTATAAGATGTCTGCTTTAAAAACGTCTCCAATAGTTTCTTAAATCATATTTTTTGTTTTAATTCTCAGGAGGTGATTATTAAAGGGACCCTGCCTGGGTGTATCAGTCTTTCACTTGACATAGGACCTTGCTTGGCTTTCATTAATAAGTTTCCTTATTGATTTGAATTAAAACACTTGTATTAAATAATACTTGTCTCATTGCAGGCCTTTTAATGTCCGGCCGAAACTCACTGAAAGAAGACACACTGTCTCAGTCTTCCTCCTGCTAACGCGTCAGAAAGCAGAAGTGCAAATAAAAGCCACAAGTGCATCATCAGCTGAGCAGAGGAGCGGCTGTGAGCAGAGTCAAAACAAGAGGAAACAGCAGCACAAAGGCAGAAGAGAGGAGGAACACACAGGAGGGGGGCTTATTATTGACTGTAACACTGAGGAGGAACAATGATATCTCAAGCTGGCTCCCATTACTGAACAGAAACAGGACTTCACCTCATTTGCAGCCACGCTGCCGCCCCAGCCTCCAGGACATCAGCAGGACTGGTCCTAAAGGCACAAGGTGAGTCTTCCTCTAACAGCTGCCTGTAATCTGACATATCGAACCTTTTGCCTAATGATCCAAACAGGAGAAGCTGATAGAGGACAGTAGAGTACAACACTGGCTCCATTTAGCCCATCATTTATTAACTATAGTGTCATTACACACATGTTTGATCGGTTTCTGGATGTGTTTCTAAGAATTATAGGGATTGTGTTTGGATTTGTGCTGTTTTTAAAGTGTAAGACTTGAGATGTGCAGATTTGTTGGATTCGGACAACCAGGTGTTGTGTTGCCACCTCAGGTCCATCTGTCACAGCTGAGCTGCCATGTAGCAAATAAAGGGAAGATAATAACATAACTGTGTGCCCCATTTCTGGCCCGGAACGTTAGCTGGAGATAGCCACCAGCAGCCCTCCTGACCCCACTAGGGACAAGGGTGTTAGAAAATGTATGTATGGATTGATGGATGGATAATAACATAATGTCAGTATGCTTGGTTTTTGATTTGCTGATGACTGGTTGAGCGGAGAGGAATTATTCTGGCTCCAGGATGTAACCTTCACGTACTTATCAGCAGCTTTTGGACCTTGCTCTCTGTTTCTGTAAGAGCCTCACCTCTCTGTGTCTTTGGCACATGAACGGGCACTCAGTGCACTGTCCTTCTTCGCAGAGACTCCTTCATGAAGCCACGTGCTGCTGCTCTGCTGCTCCCTCCAGGTATCCGAGACGTCCGAGGCTTTTACTGTCTCCTTCTGTGATTCTCTTTCAGCTGTTTTTCATTTTCACTCTCAGTTTCTGGTGTCGAGTAAGGTATCCAGTCATTGTCAGTTCTCAAATCAGGTCTGATTACCCTCTTAAATGTCTGGTCAAATAATTTCCTTATTTTGTGTTTATTGTATTTGAATGAATCTTTAAACCTTAATCTGTCCATTTGAGGAACTCTTTTTTAAAATCCTTTTTAGCCTTGCTTCTTTTCACCAAGAGGAAATAAAGTGTTGAATGTTTCCAAATTTTATCACTGTGTAGCTGAAAACTTGAGTGTATTAATGGGATTTCATGAGATAGACCAGCAAAAGCACTTGATTGTGAAGTGGAAGGAAAATGATGTTTTCAAAACTTATAATAAAACCTGATCTGAGTCTGTGTCAACTCTTTGTGGAACCACTGCATGTCGTTATATGTCTCTACCAGCTCTGCAAATCTAGATACTTACATTTTTGCCTATTATTCTTTGCAAAACGTCTTAAGCTGAGTTAACGATTGAATGAAAAGCATCTGTAAATGACTATTTTCAAGTGTTGCCACAGATTCCCAGTGGGATTTAGATCTAGGCTGACTGAAACATTGTACCACATGGATATGCTTTGATGTCAGTCATTCCCTTGTTGCTCTGGTTGTGCGTTGGGGGGGTCACTGACCTGCTGGAAACTCCAGACTCAAATCTGTGCAGCTTCTAACAGAATTTCTTTCAGCGCTGGCCCTATATTTATCTTCATCTATTTTCCAAGGAGCTTTGAAGAGCTTCTGTGTCCCCACAGAAGAAAAGCATCACCACAGGATAATGCTGCCTCCACCGTGTCTCACAGTGGGGATGGTGTTTTCTGGGTACAGTGAAATGTTAGTTTTCCATGCCACAGTGTTCTTTATGTTGGTCGCACAGAAGAATGCATTTACCCTATTTCTTTCACTTCTTTCACCAATCAAACTTATAAGGCTAATCACTTGCTGGAGGTCAGAGCTGATTGCCCAATCAGAAATGTGAAAGGATTTGCTTCTTGTGATGTCTGCCTCATCATCATTATCATCATCAGACTTTGCCTGCTGAGGATGATGAACTTTGGAAATCATGTGACCTGCATCCTTTGTGCTGATACTCAGAGCGTGGGCGGCTCTGAGGCTCAAACGTGTGTCTTGGTCAGTTTTCCTTCCTCAGCTTTTGGTTACCAACGAGGAGCGTGTTTGCTTCCCCTCCCCGTCTCTCTGTAAATACACTCAACCTTAAAAGGCCATTTGCAGCGGGCCCCTAATGGCTCTCCAATCCACAAAACTGCTCTCCAATCCAGCAGTGTCCACAGCAGTGGTGTAATATGTTTTCATGTATGTTTGTTCTTCGTTTGGCGTCCCGGGTGTGGGAAATATGTTTTTATTTGGCTGGCCTTCATGAGGTTTTAGAGTTTGTTGGGTGTTTTTGTTGCCAGGAATCAGTTTTCATGCTTGCAGCCTCACTGATACCTTCTTGTGTGTTTCCTTCACAGATGGCGGGAGATAAACGAAGATAACCGAGGGGAGTAATTTCATCTTCAACCCCATTTTTGGACAAAACAGTTACCTCTGGGACTCCAACGCCAACCTAAAATACTGCTAACTTGAACTTAAACAATGGCGTCCTACACCCCATCTCCCACGGAGGAAGGGACCAACGGGGGCCCAAAGTCTGCTAAATATGAGGGCTCCGAGGAGTCCATGAAGCTGAAGAAGGAGATCTCCCTCCTGAACGGGGTCTGCCTCATCGTGGGGAACATGATTGGCTCGGGGATCTTCGTCTCGCCCAAGGGTGTCCTCATCCACAGCGCCTCCTATGGACTCTCCCTGGTGGTGTGGACCATCGGTGGGATCTTCTCTGTTTTCGGGGCCCTGTGCTACGCCGAGCTGGGGACCACCATCACCAAGTCGGGGGCCTCCTACGCCTACATCCTGGAGGCCTTCGGTGGGTTCCTGGCCTTCATCCGTCTGTGGACGTCCCTGCTGATCATCGAGCCGACCAGCCAGGCCGTGATCGCCATCACGTTCTCCAACTACATGGTGCAGCCCATCTTCCCCACCTGTATCGCGCCGTACGTGGCCAACAGGCTCCTGGCTGCTGCTTGTATATGTAAGTAGACTCAAGTAGGAGAATAAAGTGTTGATTTTATCACTGTGGTTGCACATTGGAGAGAAATCATGTGAGCTTTAGGGAGTGGAGAAGTGAAAGATGGTGACACCATGGCTGCAGTCAGCAAGTCTGGAGCAGAATTAATTGCTGAGCTTAGATGAAAAAGGGAACTGAGCTGCCCTGAAACCTCAGTCAGGAGTAACCAACCACGGGAAAAGTTACTTTACTCAATTTAAGAAATTTAGAAACCGTGTTCACAGGTGGGCCTTTTTAACTGAGTCAGAAAAACTGCGAGGTTCCTCATAGATGTTAGTTCAGGTAACTAGAGCCAAAGAATTAATAAAACAATCAGTAACTCATCAGACTGCTCACCTGGGAGGATTAGTAGAGAGGGAACTGGACTCAATGTTTTAATAATACTTATTAAAACATTGCCTCACAGATAAGATGTTGGATTCTAGATAAAATGCGCTCACGTTGTGCTCAATAGCTGTCAGAATTACTCCTTCCTACCTGGAAGGAATGCATTAACAAACACACACTTTAAATATGAGCACCAACACACACACGAACGGTCCATTCAGCGATAAGCAGCACTTAAAGGCGGAGCTGATAGTGGCGAGGTAAAGTCCTCGCTGCAGGGAGACTCTGACCTGAGAGGCTAACAGGGAGCTGACAACTCAGCACAACAGCAAACCATAAAAACCCACTTCCTGTTGGTTCCACTGAAAACAACATAATCAGCTCTGGGCATCCACAAAGTATTCACAGCCCTGGTAAATTTGCCAGGTTTTATGATCAGCCTGTAATAAAAAAATAATTTTAAAAACACCTTTAGTGTGACATATATCTTGTAGAATTCAACTGGAAAAACAAAAACAGTTGTAAAGCTAGGATTTTCTTTAAAATTAAACTTATTGGTTAACTTTAACATTCAGCCTTCTTCAGCCTACACCTCCAACACATAGTAACTCTGGTTGATGAAAAATGTTCAGCTGACCTTGTACAACAAGATGATACTGAAGCCAACCAGTATTTGAAAACTGTATTTATTTAAATGTTTATTAATGATTGCTTCAGTAGAGGATTGGCTTAAAGTTACAGATATTTTTGTTTATTTTTCAGTTGACTAATACAGGATTTATGTCACATTTAAGGTGGCAATAATTTGATTTATGCAGCTGATTGTGGGTTTCCATAGATCAGCTGCATCAACTCGTTCTGTCAAAGACAACACAATCTGTTATGAAACAGATGATTCTCAGTTTTAATTTCACTCCACACTATCTTTTACAAACAATATAATCTGGATCCATTGATGATGAGTAATTGATGTTTTCAACTCGCTAAAACTTTGATACTTTAAATCAGATAGATGAAATCCGTTCAGTCTTCTCCAGTTAGCCTAAAACATGTTTTTCCTTTTGCGACTGGGTTTAGAAAGTTCCTTACCGGGATTTACCTAAGCAAATACATAAAGGCCTCCCATTGGATAATTACTGTTTCTGCTGGCAGCAAATTATATTTAACCCTAACTGATGCAGTTAATTGTTTCTCATTTCTTAAACAGTCATGTTGGAAGACAGATACTTTAACCATGGAAAAGATGATGATTTGCAGCCATGCAAAAAAAAAAAAAAAAACACATCTAAGGAGTTTGCTGAAACTATTGAAACTGGGTTAAGAAGTGTAAGACTGTGAGGAATTTGGTCAAGTACCATTAAAGGTGGGCCATACTTCCATTTGGGTCTCAACTGTTTCTAAAAACATCCCAAGTGTTTAAAAAAAAAAAAACACCAAGTCAATAAGTTAATGTTTTTTGGTGTCTGGAAAATGAGGTGTTTCAAAAACCAGCCGATTATGAAGCGACATTCGACGGGCACTGTGCCGTTACCTAGCAACCCCAGCGAAGCCCAGCTTGTCACCTAGCAACCCACACTGAGCTCCAGCACGGTTGGTCAGCTGGTTTTACCGCTGTATCTGCCGTACAATGGGTGCTGAAAAAAACAAAAACGTTTTGTTTTTGATGTTGTTGTCTTACTATCCAGAAACCACTGAGCATTCTTGTTGGTTCTCCAGGATGTTCTACTTCTGCTTTTCATACGCTTTTGTACGGTTGTATAATTGCGCATTTTTACGTGACGATGTAAACATTGACGCGGAGGTTCATGGCCAGCAGCAGCTCATTTGGATTTAAAGTGACAAGAGGCCTTAAAAGGGTGTAATTATAAAGGTCACTTTATAATTATGTATAAAGTGACCTTTACATCTAATTATTAAGAGTTTTCTGACTGTCTCTCTGCAGTCACACCAGTTTAAACCCACAGGGGTTAAACTAAATCACTGTAAAACCTCAGCAAGTGCTCTTCAGTAATTACCCAGGAAGCAGAAACTTGCATTATAAATTTCAGGACACTTACCAAACAAAAGCCCTCAGATGCAAGAATTTGTGGTAAAACAAAAAAAATGAAGGAAGATTTATTCAAGCAAAAAGCAGTTACAGGTTCGCATTTCCAAAACAAAAGTACATCCTAAAAAAAATCCTTCCTTCACATCTGAAAATCCTCTAACAAAAGAGAAGCCCAGCCTCAAAATGCAATATCAAAATTCCCCAAACAAAAACTCTTTTGCAAAACTAAAATCTCCCGACCAACATTAGTTCTCTAAGCTTTTATATGAGTGAATATGCGTGAGTAACATATAAGGAGGGGTTACAGAGAAACATGAGAAAGTGAGAGCAGAGTCTCTGAGCAGAGGGAAAATGTGCTGATGCCTTTTATAGAGTTGCTTTCTGTCCGTATCTCAGTTTCACCCGTCTCCTTGGATACTTGTGGGAAGCTCCTCCGTCCACCGCCACACGACTCCCCCCTCTCCTGGCCTTGAATCGTTTTCTGTAGCTTCTGCTTGCTGTGAACTGAATCACCTGAATCCAATAATCTGAAGGTCTTTTCGTATTAGACAGAGGGCTGACGTCAGGGCCTTCAGCACCAAGAGCCGGCAGTGGCTTGAATCTTTTAATGTTAAAAGCAAACTTAGCATCACATTAGGACTGAAACGATTAATCGTGATGAATTGATTATTGAAATAATTAAGTCAGCAATTGATTTAATTAACTAGAGTATACAGACTCAAAACAAGGACATTTGCTGAAAGAACAACACACTCAGATCAGACATTAAGCCAAATCTGTACAAAAACATTTTACATTTAAGATCAAATAAAAGCTTTGTCTGTAAAGATGCTCCATCCAGAACTTCTCAAGTTGTTCTAGCTTCACCTGATTCAAATTCTGTAACAAAAAAAGTCTCATATTAAGCAGCTTTTGCTGCCCAGAATTATTAATTAATTGATCCAAAAAATAATCTCCAGATCAGCCCAAATTAGCATTCACTAGAGGGGTGCTATGTTGTATTTTTTTTTAAAATAATTGTTTATTTGCATTTATTAATGTATTTCTAATAATGCATAATAAAAGCTTAAGAAAAATCTGTATAATAAGCCAGGATGTTTTTAGATTAATCGATTAATCATCAGGATAATCAACTGAATTTTCGATTATTGAAGTAATCTTTAGTTGCAGTCCTACATCACATGTCTAGAAAGTTAAATATTTATTTATTCTAAACCTTTTTAAGCATTTTAATCAAACTGAAGAAATAATATTTTATTTATTTCATTTTATATAGTTTATATCTGATTGTTTTGGAGCTTTTTTCTATATATCAGAACTCTACAATGTTTTCAGGATTCTGACTTTTAAGCTTACACTTAAAAGTAACTCACAAATATGTGATGCTTGTTTTTTTTTAATTGTGTTTGAATAGACTTCCTGCTGATCTCAGACCTGTTGTGATCCTCTAAGTGTTTAAAAGACAACAATTTCCCCAATAAGTTTGCTAAATTAGAGACACCCATAATTACAGACTCTTCCAAAAACATTTTACGCAACCGTTGAAGCGTGATAAGTGAAAAAAATGCTAAGACTCAACCTGCTCTGTCAGCTGCTTTGGAGGGCGACTTATTCTATCAGCATTCATAAAACTTGCACAACAACTAATACTCCCTCTGGAGAGGGAGTGAGATAAAGAAAAAAAAAAGGACGTTTGCAAAAAAGTGCAACTATGTGGATATCTTCAAGTTTCTGTTTTTATGGATTAGCTGCTGATAAGAAGACAAACACTGTGATGCTGCTCAAGGTGAAGGAAGACAACATGTCTAAGGAAAGCAGCTGAAATCAATTTCTTCTATCGCTGCTTTGATAGGAGCGTAAATAGTTACAAATTTAAATACTGAGCTGAAGTGTGAACTCATGAGGTCAGTTTGGGATTACAAATCTTCCTCTCGACCTTTTGAAACCTGCCTTTGCAACAGTATCCAATCCCTTTGAATCTTGTCACATTTTGTCATGTTATCCAACATTCTACACACTGTAATGTGAATTACAGACAGAATCATGTTTAGTTTAATCTCAGTATAACTCTGTAAAAGCCTGAGATGTTTGTTAGGGAACATTAATGAAACGGCATCAACATCTCACAAAAAGAAAATGTTGAATTCATTAAGTGAAAAAGTGGAGGAGTTTGGCACAACTGTGGTCCGAGCAAAACATGTTTATCAAAATAAAATAGCTGTGGCATCCACAAATCTGGCTTTAATGGAAGAAAGCTGATGTTCAAAGAAAGCTGAATTTAGTTTTCTGTTTGGCTCAAACCATGTTGGGGAAGTAGCTAAAGTGTGTCAAAGATGCTCTGATCAGATGTTAGCAAAAGGAAACTTTCTGTTCTGTTTGTGACTCATTCATTATGTGTGGAGGACAGTTTCCTTCTGAGCAGAAAACCCCCAGGGTGATGCATAGTGATGGCAGCATTATGCAATGGCAATGCTTTTTTTCCCCAGCTGTGACAGCGAAGCTGGGTAGAGTTAACGAGAACATATATAATGCCAGATGTTTAACTGCTGCAAGCTACAAAAAGCCTTACGACTTGGGCAGGAACAGCCTGAAAATAGAGCGAGAGCTCCAGAAGATTTGTTTAGATCAAAGTATGTACATTTATTAGTGGTCCAGATCTACATCCAGTTTACAATATGTACAAAAATATTAATCTTGAGGTTCACAGATGCTTTCAATTCAAACTGACTCTGCTTAAGCTGTCTTGTAAATTCAAATTCAAGCCGCACTTTTCAGATGTTTCTCTTATATGAAACAAAATGTAAAATCCTGCATCAGTCCTACACTTAAAATCCCAGCTAAATACACAGAAGTTTGTGGTGGCAGTGTGACAGAATGTGAGAAGGTTTAAGGTGCTGAATCCACGGGCAAGGCGCTGTACCTGCGTCTGTCTGTGTGTGTGTGTCTCAGTGTGTGAGCGTCCGCCTGTATGTGCTGCTCTCAGCTGTTTCCTCGCCTGACAAACAACAGGCCGCTCCGCTTGAGTCAGCAGCAGCGTTTCCTTAGATCAGCCACACGGAAACATGCTGGCACACGCTGGAGTTTACAGACCACACGTCTCCATGGACTCTCCTCTCTGACTGACTCTCTGTTTGGCGGCTCCCCTCACAGGCCTGCTGACCTTCGTGAACTGCGCCTACGTGAAGTGGGGCACCAGGGTGCAGGACTTCTTCACCTACGCCAAAGTCATCGCCCTCATCGCCGTCATCATCACCGGCTTGGTGAAGATTGGACAAGGTCAGCTCAGCGAATCGCCGAGCCGACAATAAACGTCAATGATTAGATGATTGGCAGAATATTCTGCTGTTTTCTCATTAAAAACAGCTTAATGATTACTGAAAGTGTTTTTAAAAGAAATATATTTTCATTTTCCAGGTTACACCCAGAACTTTGACGGTATGTTTGACGGCTCTTCTCAGGACCCAGGACACATCGCTCTGGCTCTGTACTCAGCTCTGTTCTCCTACTCCGGATGGGACACGCTCAACTTCGTCACAGAGGAGATCAAAAACCCAGAGAGGTGGGCAGGCCAGGAAAAACAACCTATAGGTCTTTATTTGATATAAAGTGATAAACCCCCTTTGAAGAACCCCAAACAGTTTATTATACAAATAACAATCAGCTTTTACAGAAGTGTTGACCCCTCCTCCTGACAGAATTACCAGAGTCAGTCTAAATAAGATTGGACTCACCCTAATAAACATAGTTGATTCAATCAGGTTTAGATCAGGACCTTCTCCATGTCAAAACCAGTTTTGATGATATTTAAAATCATTTTCCTGCTGGAAAAGCCAGTAGTGTCAATATTTCAACTGACAAGCTGATTATTTGAGGTGAGAATCGGGAATGTGGAGGTCATCCTCCTAGTTGGTCATGCTGTGCAATGCATCACTTACTGTTGCAGCAAAATCACACCAAAGCATGATGCTACCACTGCCGTGCTTGACAGTTGGTGCAGTGTTTCTAAGTGCAGCTGCAGATTTCAGTTTCTTTCCTATTCACCACCTTCTCAGTCTATGATAATATTTAATTGCTTTACTGTGGAGAATCACACTGCTGTTCCAACAGTTTCCAGTTTATCATAGACTAGAGCCTTCGGTTTTTCCTGAACATCCTGATCAATTTCTTTTATCTGAGGGTGACTGTTTTGGCCAGAAAATACAATTTAAGCAGGGTTGTGTTTATATATATATATATACTGTATATATATATATATATACATGTTATGTAATGTGTAAATGAAAGATGTCCACAGTAAATATCAAGTTTTACACCTACTGTTGATTATTAACCCTGGAAAAAACAATAGCTTAAAGAAATCATTGAAACTCTCAGATTAATACTTTAATCCTCCACATCCAACTTTCAGCTGTGTCAAAACTAAAATTTCAGCTTAAAATTCTGATTAGTAAACTAGTAAACTGAGCACTTTTAAACTGTTCTCAGTCAGATTAATTGAGTTTCTTAATAGCATCAAAAAAGCTTTGAGCTGTGGAGCGTTTCACCGAAATGGGAATTTCAGGTTTTGCCTTCCGTCGTTGTGTTGGACGTCGTCCTGGTGGCTGATTTGACATGGAGTAAAGCTGCATGAACTCAGGAAGAGTTAACCTCTTAGTCTAAATCAGTACATTTTTTAATTACTGGCTGAATAAAGAAAGTCATGTATAGTCAGTAAATCTAATTTAAAAATGTTAATAAAAAATTGAATCAATACCTGCTGATACTAATCCTTCAACATATCATTTTTACCTTTGTTTCTGTGATAAGGTCCTGAATGCATTGATTTTAGTGCCTCGTTGATAGTACTTTGTTCTGCTCTGATGCTATTTAGTCTAAATCTTTTCCTCTGTTTTGTTTAACATTTGTGAAGAAGAGCAAGTCTTTTTAATCAAATTCAAAGAAACCTATCACAAGAGAGTCGTTGCTTTAATTCGAATAAAGGCCAGGCTGATTACGTCTAGATCTCCAGACTCTCAGGGTTCCCAGGCAGATTAGGTGTCAAACATCCTCATCTCAATTCCTCTCTCTCCCTCTCTGAGCTGAACTTGTTGTGCATCTCTTCTGCTTTGCTTCCCCCTGCTGGTCGTCTCTGTGAACTGCAGGAATCTTCCCCTGGCCATCGCCATCTCCATGCCCATCGTGACAGTGATCTACATCCTGACCAACGTGGCTTACTACACCGTCCTCCCCATCAACGCCATCTTAGACAGCGATGCCGTCGCCGTGGTGAGTTCCTGGATGTTTTCAGTAAGTCTTGACCTTGGTGACGTAGGGATTGTGGTTTAAAACCTGCTGTTGTTTTGCTGCAGACCTTTGCAGATCAGGTGTTTGGCGTGATGAACTGGACCATTCCTCTAGCGGTGGCTCTCTCCTGCTTCGGCGGGCTGAACGCCTCCATCGTGGCGGCCTCCAGGTGAGGCGGTCAGATCAACAGAACCTCAGCAGGAGCCATGAAGTAAAGCCATACTAACCCACTTTCTGTTTCTTTTCATGAACAGGTTGTTCTTTGTGGGCTCCAGAGAGGGACACCTGCCTGACTTCCTGTGCATGATCCACGTCCATCGCTACACTCCCATTCCTGCCCTCCTCTTCAACGTCAGTCATCTACAAGAACTTTTAACCTAATCTTAAATTTATCACTAGGGCTGCACCAATCCACTTTTTTCCATTATTGGTATCTGATATCTGAGGTTTGACCAATCCAATGCAGAAAAACAGTGTTGAATTGATTTAAAACTTTGGTTTCTTGAAACACATACATGAATGTTTTGAATTCCAAATGTATTTGATAACTCTGCACCAGTACAGCACACTTAAATACACCAACAGCTTCACAAGTTTGGTCAAATATACAAAAACAACAGAACTTAGGAGTATAACAGCCGATGTAAATGAGATAATAAAGAAACTGAAACAGACAAAAACAACAGTTTGACTACTTTGGTCAAACTTGTATATATAAACAGCAACAAACCTTCTTTCAAATAGTTCAGAAAGAGCAATAAGGTTTTATAAATATAATAAAGCTTGATGTTGCTCAGAGCACAAAGCATAGAATTATACTGAGTAGATCTGCCCTCATGGATCAGAACAGATACAGATATTAATACCAGGTCGGTGCATCTGTTTATCACCGGTTTCCTGATGTCACCAGGTTTTATTTCTCCCTTCCCCAGGGCTTCATGGCTCTTATCTATCTGTGTGTGGAAGACGTCTTCAGGCTGATCAACTATTACAGCTTCAGCTACTGGTTCTTCGTTGGCTTGTCTATCTTAGGGCAGCTCTACCTTCGCTGGAAGCAACCCGACAGAGAGAGACCTCTAAAGGTAGATCAGTCCCAGTCCAGATGTAGTTTCAGTTTAAAGACTCAAGTCTTCATCTCTCGTCTTTCTCCCTCACAGCTCAGCCTGATCTACCCCATCATTTTCTGCCTCCTCACCATCTTCCTGGTGGTGGTGCCCCTCTACAGCGACACCATCAACTCTCTGATCGGCATTGGCATTGCCCTGTCAGGAGTTCCTGTCTACTTCCTCTGCTGCTACACTCCTGCCACCAAAAGGCCGCTGTGGCTGCGCAGCTTCATCGGTAAGGCAAACCCAGGATTCCCTCAAATTAAGAACAATTCAATCATAAATCGAAGGATTGCAGGAAGTTTTTGTCATGAATTGGTTGCAGTCTCCTTGGTGAGTCTGTTGGAGTACAAAGGAGTCATTTCATTACCTCAAGCATTTATTTATGCAGGTTTTTTGGTTAAGTTTATTTTCTAGAACTCCAACTCAGCCAAAACCTCTACATGTACAAAGTTAGCACAGACATGCCTCAATATATGTGCAGTGGTAATTTCATTGAGACACGGTTCTACAAAATGCTGAATCAGGTAGGATGAATGTTCTCACTGTTTTACTGTGAGGATGATTTGTTCAGGTGGATGTGCAGTTTTAGTTTTCCTAACTCCCCGTATTTAATGTGCCACATGTATCAAATTTATACCCAGTAGTTCTCCACTTAATAGTTTGTTAAAATTATCTTAATGGATCATTTTCTTGTCAGCCATATTTGTAGTTCATTTAAATTATTTTACTGACAAAACCTTCCCATCTGGATGTAAACTTAAATCTTCCTCTTGTGTGTTTCTTTCAGCTAAGTGCGGCATCATGATTCAGAAAGTGTGCTACTCAGTTTTGACTGAGATGGACGACAAATCGGAGTAGAGACGTTTGATTTCCACACCCTGACAGACGGAAGACGGAGTCTGAACTCTGCTACTGCTGCTGAAAGGCCCTGCAGGACGAACATCTGGGCCTGAGCTGGACGCAGCGCTCTGCCTCGTCAGCCATCTCCAAGTTATTGGGAATTCGTTTCTCACGGTGGCCGGAGCAACTTCAGGAAGAACATTAACATGAACTCCAGAAGAAGTCTGCATGTGCCTGAGCATCTCAGTGAAGAAACGTTTAACTAAACCAAGTATTTTGTGTAAAATCCTGGAAATGTTTGATTTTACGTAAAGGCTACAAATTATTGATGAAATTGTTTTTTAAGTTAGGATTTTTGAAACTGAAAGCACTGCTGACCGTACAAACAGCCTCAATGTTATTTGCACACAGAAGGAAGAAAAACTAAATAAAGTGTGTGACTTTATGTTTGTGAAAATGTTTTATATTGTCAGCTGTGAGGTCTGCTAAGGGCTATTTTTACATGAAAACTGTAGAGTTTGATCACGTTCAGCTGGAAAAGTCTATTTATAATAAAAATGACTCAAACTTTAAACGACTCAGGGTTGTATGTAATAAGCAGAGATTTGTTTGTGAGCACAATAAAACATGATCAAAGATTGTGAAGTTTTAAAGCAGAATTTATATTTGCTTAGAATACATAATCACATCCCAACATTTCATCTCTCTCTTCTCTCTATAAATATGTACATAATTCTCTACAGAGGAGCAAAAAACCGTCTGGATTCATCCAATCGTGTCCTTCCATGGCTTTGCTTTGATTTCCTGTTGCTTAGCGCCTTGAGGTGTCTGCTGCAGAGGATTATGGGTAAATGTCTGCCTCAGTGGACCTGCAAGGCCAAACAGAAAAGTTTAGAAATACTTGGAGAAAAACATCTACTATATCATCCTTGAAAAAACTCCCATCTCTTAGCACAAAGTAAAGCTTCTCCTTAATACAACATCTTCAAATGAATCATTCACCATTTTCAAGTCCATACAGTCAAGAGCAGAATGACTGGAAATCAGTTCATCAAGATGCTGAAATGTAGAACTTTGCTCCAAAATTATTTCAGCTCTAAAGCAGTTTCAAAATGTTGCACCTGAAATTTTTCTTGCTAAAGCTCAACTTATTGGTTTAATTTATTTGAATTGTACAAGAACTGTGAATTAACTGAATATATACAGAGCTTTCCAGTAAAACTGACCACTAAAAGAAGAACAAATTTTAAAGGATACTTTATACCGACCATGCATCACTTTGTACTTGGCTGAGAATCTGGACGTATAAGGTATGAAAAACGGTGCTTGAATTTGAATAATTTGTAAAAAAAAACAAAACAAAACAAAACAAAACAAAAAACCTGTTTTAGATGTAAAATATTAGCATTAAAAGAAAAAACAATCTGCAGGGGCCTGGAGATGTTATATCTTCAATTTGTCTGCAGGATGTCAAACTAACCACAAGAGGGAGACATTTTCTGCAAAGTTTACCTTTGGACTGTGGTTTCAACTGTTTGGATAACTTAAAAAATAATTTTTATAATGTTCTATAATGTTCACAGACAATCCTGAACAGGCTACACTTTTATTCAGGAGGCGTGGCTTAATCCTGCAGACCCATTAAATCTAGATTATGTTTTAATTTCAGGATGTTAAAAGACTAGTTTATTATAAAAATAATAATAGGTCAACATATTTTTGGTTTACAATTTTAAACCAGAAATACGTTGACCTATTATAAATTTTTTCTTTTCTATTGAGTTAAACAATACTTGGGTACAAATTCATCAAAAATTGTTAAGAAATAAGAGGAAAAACATGCCCTTGTGTGTCTTTTATAACTTTTTCATGCAGCTCCAACATTTTTGTTCATTTAATCCTTCACAGAAAGCTAGTTTTGAAAGCATCGAAGCATGGCGGCTCAGACCTTTAGCTGCGATGTCCAGATGATTCTTTATCCTTCTCTCTCTCTCCTCCAGCTGCTGAGCCAGCTGAGCGTTTTTCCATCCTGGAGACCAGACAAAACCAAGCTGCGCTTTACTAAATCTGCTGCCCAAATTAAGCATCAACCGGTTTATTTCTGCAGCTCTGACCTTTCTTTATGCTCTCAATAAGTCCATCGCTCTGAGGCAGCGCTGTGGTCGGGTGTTTGACCCTCTCTGGGATGTTGAACCTCCGTCTGACTGCAGGATGCCTGAGCAGAGCCACTTGACACAGGGAGAAGCAGTTGGAGGTGAGCCAGTAGGTGAACACCGCCTGGGAACAGATAGTTTAACACACACACACAGGGTAAGCAGCAGAGTTTTATGGCTTCCTCGGGTGTCAGGGTTGAGTTCTGGGGTAAATCCACACCAACCGTGGGGAAGTTGATGGTGAGAGGGAGGATGATCAAAGGCATGATTCTGAAGACTGTCTTCATGGTTCGCAGGTTTGGGTTGTCGATACCAGACTCTGCTCCCAGCTGAAACATTTAAATCAGAGTTTTAAGAAAATGTTGCTCTGATTCTGTTGATAGGTCAGAAAAACTGAATCTGAGGAGCAGTAAAAGTTCATCTCACCTCCAGGATGAAGAACATGGTCCCAGTGACAGCGAAAGGAAGGATGTAAAAAGGATCGGCTGCACTCAGGTCAGTGAACCAGAGGACGCCACCCGTCTGTAAGCTGGGCACCGGCAAATACGCCATCTTCCTCAGAGCGATGAAGAACGAGATGAAGACCGGCGCCTATCGGAGATCAACAAAACTAGTACTTTATTTATCAGTATTAAGGAATTATTGACTCAAAACAAGCTGCTATATCTTGCAGAAAGGCTACTTGTAGAATTGTTTTGTCTTATTTCAAGTGTACTAATTAATTTGCACAAGAAACTAGACAGAAAATACTTAGGATTTTGTGTTTTTGCAGTAGGTGCTCAGTAGGGTTGGAAATCTTGTATTTGATTAATTTGCCTTTAAAGGAATCACAATTAGATTTTTTTTTTTACATTAGATTAGAAATTAACAATAAGATAATCGAGTTTTGATGATTTTAAATCATCCATGTCTGCATCTCAACATATATATAAAAAACTAGGTTTTAAACCTCAACACTAATGGTTTAAGCTTTTAGGAAGATCCTTGAGTCAGTCCTTAACCCAGCCTGCCATGTCAGGCCTCATAAGGGGCTGAAATCTTAAACAACATATAATCAGGATCATAGGGGCATGTACATGTTGACATAAACACTAAATTATAAATCCTCATGCACTTAAATAGGTAAACTGACCTGGATCAGAGGAACCAGGAAGCCTCGAAGAGGATTCACGTTGTGTTTCTTCTGGAACAGGCTCAGATCAGAATATGCCTTGGCGACTGTGAAACAGTTAATCAGGAGCTTAGAATGGGAGAAAAGACAGAAGAGCAGAAAGACGGCGAATGCACCAGAGAGTGAGGAGACGTACATTCGTATTTATTTCCGCTCTGCTTGGCCTCGTTCATTTTGTTGGTCAGAATGGTCATCTCAGGCAAGACGTTGTTCAGTTTGGCCGCCTCTCTCTGACCTTTCACTATGACGGGAAACACGGCCAAACGGGCCAGGACCGTTCCTGGAACCAACAACAGAACAACATATAAATAGCAAAACACACAATGTTGGATGATAATTTCAGAACACACACCTTAAATTTTCTTAAATTTTTCATAAAGGTTCTCTTGCTCACCGACGACGATAGCGCCCCACCAGGGCATTCCCAGGTCCATGTGGAAGAACTCCAGCAGACTCTGGATCAGACCCACCGGAGTGTGGCCGGCCAGGCCCAGCTCTGCCAGCCTGGGCTCTGCAGCCACGGCCTGCAGGATGTCTGCTGCAACCGGAGCGGCGTCGGCCGCCTGCTGCGCCAGAACAGGCAAGGCGTCGGCGGGCAGAGAGGCAAAGTTGTCCGGTATTGAGGCGGCCGCAGAAACACCTTCAGCTGGGATCTGGAGGTGGGAGTTATGAAGAGTTAGGATGGAAAGCCAGATGAAAGACAAGAGAGAGCTGCTTTATTATTCAGTGACCTGTTGGGAGGCTGTCTGTGTGAGTGCGGGGACCGGGTCAGCAGGGAGGGATGCTGCAGACGACTGCAGGACAGCAGCTGATGTCGACCCATCGATCTGGAGGAAACCATCAGAAATTCAACTTGTCTGTGACTGAACAGAGTTAATTTAAAAATTAACAATTATGAATTTATGTGGCAGGAGAGAGATTGACATGCAAATGTTGTGAGATTTTTTTTATCAAACATATTTAAAATCTTAAAAGAAGTGGTTGCTATGGAGACGCCATGAAGCCACTCTTAGCTGCAGTTCCAGCTGTTTCAAACTTTCTAAATATTGAAGGCGGTTACAACAACAGTTTTATTAAACACGGAAGTAATCAATGCCACTTTAACTCGCTACAATACCCTTGCAATAGTTTACAAACACATGTTAACTGACCAGTGAGCTGTTCTGTCTGACTGCCACAGCGCTGACCCAGACGAACTTTCCACGGTGTCTGCGGCTGATCTGAGACCTGCTGAAAGGACTGCAGCAGCCGAGCAGTGTGTGCAGGCTGGAGCTCTGCAGCAACAGCTGTACGGACAGAAACAAGAGATTCAGCACAAAATGAAAGGCAGGTTTTCATCCAATTCTGCTACAAGCTAAACAGCGTTTATTTTTTAGTTAAAAAGAAGTTACATACATCCATTTACACTTTATGTACGTACTCTAAACTGAAGTCAAATTCCTGGTTTGAGCGCATTATTTTGGTCAACAAAATTATTCTGACACTGAAAATCTATGTATAATGTCTAAAGCTACACTGAAGGGGCGATAAAATCATTTAAATAAGGTTTATAAACCTTCCAACAACGAAGTTTGGAACAACCGACTAAACTACAACGAAGTGGAGAATCCACATTTGCAGCATTTAATCGACTTATATTGACGTCTCTACAGACTCTGTCAAAGTCACTCTCATAACGCAGTGAGGAGGCTAACCGGCTAGCATGCTAGCCGCTGAAAGCTGTTGGTTCTGCCTCTGTTTTAGAAGCAGGAACAGAACTTCTCCAGCAGAACTGTAAACTGAACATACTTGGTTCTGAATGCTTGGTAGAACGGGACTGCCCCGGCTCGGTTTCCCAGTCTGTCTCAGGAAACATCTTGCTAAGCAGCTAGGAGTCACCCCGCTTCTGAAGGCAGCCATGTTGGGAGGGAGGAGATAGAACTACGGAGCGTGTGAAGGGACATACTGCCCAACCGCGAACGTGTTTTTCTCTGCGTAAGAAGTGCAATGTGTTTAAATTATTACAACCTGACCCACTTTGACTACATTCGTGCTTTTTAGAAACCTCATTTATCATAGACATAATACATGTCTGGGCTCGTTGTTACACTATACTGGGACACAAGATCTGGACTAAAGTTCCGCTCCAAATTTGTAATTTATTTATTTTTTATTAGTGTACATCTCTGAAAATCATTATGCTGACGTACAAAATCAACAAATACATGTTTTAAATTAAAAAGTACATTTTAACCGTTCCTTTAATTTGCTGACGGTTGTTATATGCTTAGCTCCAAATTTACTTTCACTTCAAAATTGATATGACGTCAGCAGGATTTTGTTGTTGTTTGTTTGCTTGACTATAGGAACAACTCACCTGCTGGGTTGATTATGGACTGAATTGATTTTTTCCTTCTTATTTCAAAATGTGACTATAACTATTGTAAAAATGTTTTTATTATTATTATTATTTTTTGCTTTTTTACCTTTTCTGAACGGTGTTGCAAAATGAATTCCTTATAATTGCACTAAGTTGATCTGTGGGTAAAGTAAATACTGAATTTTCAATTAAAAATAGCTCATTTAAATAAACTTGCTTGCATTTCCTTTTAGTATGTTTTCTATTTGTTTTCTTTTTAGAAATAGTGACGTAATTTTGTGACTTAATGAGACTTTGGTAACTCAGGGGAAATCCACACCTTTCTTTTTTGAACGAGCTAAATCCTCCTGCCTCTCCGTTTGGTGTTCAGATCTCCAGCAAATCTGGTATTTTAGGGGCATTTTGACTCTGGGAAATCCCCCTTTTCATACAGTAACTTTCACTTTCAATTAAAAGCAATTTATTTGCAAAGAAAACATCCTGAATTGAAGCACAGCAGCAATGTACAATCCGTGATATCAAACATCCAAATCTGTCCTAAACTATTTTCTGAGATCGACGTAATAAAATGTCTAAGAGGTAGTTTTCTTTTTTGACTGCATGTAAAATTTTGCACTTTATTCTTCCGACTTTGAATATTAAGGGGGGGAAAACATCTAAAAAAGTTACAAATAGAGAGTCCTAGGCGCAAACTCAGATCATGACCTGGTTTCTAGTCGGATCTGAAGTCTGAGTCTCTGTTTGGGTTGTGAACGCGTCGAGTCCAAAAACGAAAGATGTCCATCGATCCCTCTCCATACGCAGCGCTGGACAGGTAATCCTCGTTTTTATCCAATCACAGAAACCCCAGGGCATTTTAATTTGTGGGGGCAGGGGGTTAAGACACAGTTTCACCTTTATGTCCGTTTTATTGAGGGCTAATTACGCACGAAAAAGCGGCATACCGAGCAATCTGCGCTCCAGAGAAGGAAATCGAAATGTTTTTTTTGCTTCATTTGTATTATTTCACTTCAGGTTTTTGCTGAGAATAAAAATGGGCTCAGCCACATCGAAGGAGAAGCTCTACGATCCCAAAGACTCGTCGCTGAAATTTGTGGATGGACCTGATGATATGGACTGTAAGTGAGCTGCTGCTCTTTACTTGTTTGAACTAATCTGTGGATTAATGCTGGAAATCCATTTAAAAGGCATCTACCGAGTGACTTTGTTTGTTTTACTGTCAATAGTTTTGTGCGAAGGCTTTCAATCGCGAAGAGCGCAGATGTCCTGCGGTCACGCAGTGACCCCGACGTCCCTCACTAACTGGTGTCTGCAGCAGCTGGAAGAGGTAAGAAAAAATAAAAAATAAAACTACAAATAATAGGGAGTTTGTATTCAGTTTTATGTAACAGTCACAGCCTGTACGGGCATGTAGAGCATAAACGAAACCTTATTCTGGAGGACATTTACAAACCAACATACAGTCAACACTTCACCACCGACCACCCCTCAAATTTAAGTTAATTTCTTCTTTCCTTTTTTAACGACTAGTATACTCTTTTCTTTTTTTTTAAAGGAGATTCTTGCTGTTAGCATGAAACATTATATTCAGACAGTTATATCCAAGCACAGTAATAGAAAATCGAGTGGAAGGAAAACTTTGGTAGATAAAGGTGAAAAAGCAACAAGTGTAAGCACAGCTTTTTATTATTATTATTATTATTATTATTATTATTATTATTATTATTATTATTATTGCTCTTTCAGAAAATTCTTATTGCCTAAAATGAATCCTGGATTTTCATTAGATGTGCATCACAGTTGTAAAAGTTACAATAATAAAATAAATGATTGAAAACATTCTTGTGTGTTTAATCCATATAATCAGAGGCAGTGTGGTGTCTTGGTTCCCTAAAGTTTCTGAGGCCCATTCATCATATTTATGTAATAAATAACCTAACTAACAAAAGATGTTAAGCTTAAACATGTTTTATTTCTGTCATCATATGCATTTGTGATCTTCAGTGAGCTTAAAGGGTGTTATCAATTTAAGATACACTTTTGAAACTCACCGATGTCAGTATAAGCTCTTAAAAATGCTGATTGTGTTTCTTTGTATCTCAGGTCTACTGACTGATGAATCTTCTCTCATTGTTTTAAAGGGAAAAAGCAAGTTTTCATGTGGTGCCTGTAAAGCTGCGTGGCCTTATAAGGAGGTCTGCAAGATGGCTCTCCTGAGCTCTGAAGAAATGAAGAAGTTTAAGAAAATGATGAAGATCAATGCCACTGTTAGCAGAACAGTATGTCTTCTCTGCATTACTTTTAGGTTTATTTATTAAAAATGCTTTAGTTGACAATTTATTCTACATCTCCATCTTCCTCCAGTGTCCTGGATGCAAGTCGTCCGTTGCACAACAAGATGAACTTAATCTTTGCGTCAGCTGCAAAGCCTGCACAGAGAAGAGAGGACACCCATATGAATTCTGCTGCCAGTGTCAGAGGGAGTGGAAAGGTCCGAAGCCGCGTTCGGACCACTGTGAGAACGACGGCTGCTGCAACACGGCGCTGCAAACTCTGAGGACCTGCCCAGAGATCGTCTTTGACACGGTGAAGGGAATCAGCGGGTGTCCCTCCGTCCGGGCCTGTCCCACCTGCGGGTCATTGCTGGAGCACAAGGGAAACCACTGCAAACACCTCTTCTGCGCTCGATGCGCAGTCAAGTTCTGTTTTGTGTGTCTGAAGACTTTCGCTGAATGTTCGAAAACAAGTCAGATATCAGGGCCGTGCTCCAGCGGCGTCGCTCCCAGACAGACAGAGATCCCCGTGTGGAGAAAAACCTAACGCTTCGTCCACAGAGTCCAGCACTTCTGTTTGTTTGTGATCAAATGTATTTTCAGAACCTTCTCTTAGAGACAGACAGTATTTCTGCTCAGAAAAGTCAGAATGTTGGAAATACTGAGCAAAAACAATTTAAAAGATAAAACCAAAACCTGGAATTGTTTGTTTCAGATCGTGATGGATTTGCACCACCTGGCAAAAGTATTAATACTCTACAAATTTTTCCACTTTTGTCACTTCCACAGTCACTGCAATGTGTTTTTGTGACGTTTTGTGTCATAAACTAACAAAATGTACCCAGAAATGTGGAGTGGAAGAAAAATGTTAAATGAGTTACAGTCTTTTTTTTTTTTATTCAAAGAAAACAGAAATCTACAATGTTAACGATTTGTTTTTTCCTCTATAAAAGTTTGTAAATTATTATTTTCTTGCTTTTACACGTCCAGAATATTACAGAAACAGCTAATAAAAGCCAACTTAATTATCGTTATGCTTTCTGATTTCTTATTGTTGTTAAATTGACAGAAACTTTGACACTTTTTTAAACTTTATAAACTGTCTCCTTAATAATTTGACCTACATTTCTCACATGCTTCCTTTATCTTAAAAAAAAACAACCAACAAACAAATTTTTAGATATATTATTTATGATGACAAAGAATAATAAAGGACTTATTAAGCTTCCTTGTGGCGCTCCATTTTCTATCGACACTACTTTGGCCTCCTAAAGGCTTTTAGGCAGCTTTCCACATCCGAAGATTTTATTGTATTTTTTATTTTTATTTTTAAACTTGACCAACTCACTAAAGAAGAATTTATAAAAGATTTCTTTGCTTTGGAACTGAAACTTAACCCCATCTTCTGTACCACGTTTTCTCAATTTGCTCCAAAAATATAAAAAAAAATTTTTATTACTCCATTCAGTTGCACTTTTTTTTAACTGGAGTGTGCTATTTTGTAATAAAAAAATGTGGTATTTTTCTTAAGCTGTACATATATTCCTTACTGTAGAGTGTGTTATTTTTACTTTCTGTTTTTATATTTCTGTCTCGACTTGCCTGTCACATTACTGCGGGTAGACTGGAATTCCCCTCTATTTATTCTATTCTATTTATTCTATTCTATTCTATTCTATTCTATTCTATACTAAATATATTTTTGTCACAGAATACCTGAAACTTTTTAGTCAATATTTTTAGTTCTATCCTTTTGCCCTTCACCATGTTGAGAACATTCTGTTGAGAGACATTAAATGAATGATAAAATAAATCCAAGCTACAATTATAAATCTAGCCAAATTATTATACAAATAAAATAGACTAGGTATATAAATAAAAAAACATAATAAGTAATATGTTAGTTAAAACAGTTAAGTAAGTAAATTAGCTGAATAAATACAGTAAAGTAATAAAAATATAGAAACGTTTTATTAGATCTTTCCTTATTCATGACTTCTTCTGTTACTAAGCTTTAGCAACACATTTATTTATGGAATAAATGTTAGAAGAAAACATGAGTTTTCACCTGGTGTGTGGGAACAGATCAGGATACATCATGTCTATAGTTTGTTCAGGTCTTCAGACTGACAACAAAACGTAAAATAATGATGTAGATTTTCTTTGTGTTATTTACAACAAAACTTTATACAATAGCTACAGCTTAATATTACAGTCAGAAACATACAAACAACTTTACAAAGAGCTGATTTTTAATTTGTAGGAAAAGTGTAATTAGCCATGTTGAATTATTGTATTGAATGCATCAGAAAACTGATTTGATGCTTCTGGGAAATGGCAAGTTGGTTCCAAAGAGAAATCAGAAACATGAGTCATAAAGTGCAGAAGACAATAATGATGGGATCTTTGATGTGCTATAAATAGTCCTGGATTTTCCCGCTGTCCTCTTCCTTGTCCTGCATCGCTGTCCACTCCTGTCTGCAGGTGTCTCTGTCCTCTGTCTCTCAGCCTCCGCTCACCTTCTTCACCATCTGGACTTTGCTGTTGGACTTGATGTTATAGTCAGACAGGGAAGCAGAGTCATTGTCCAGAGGTTTGTCCTCCACGATCAGCCGGATTTCCCCCAATGTGAATGCTGCAGAAATGTAAATGAGAGCTCAATTTGTTGATCAGGGAATCTAATGGGGGATAGACTTAAAGCTTCACTGCATTTTTGCACATAAAAAATATACATATTGTGTGTAAATTAGTAATCAGGAATCCCTAACGCATTTCATGTAAATTGTGTTTCAGTCTGGATGTGCATTTCAGTCGCTCTGTAACAACGTTTTGCAAATCTTATTAGTTTCCAGTAGAGTATTTACCTGATTTAGGGAAAGTCTTCATTGCTTGTTTCTTCAGATCCAGGACGGTCATCTTCCCCAGAGGACCTTTAGTGTTCAGATAGCTGACCTCTCCATTGTTGGAGTAAATGACGATCTGGTCTGATCTGCACATGTTGGCTTTGTCTCAGCTGCTGCTTAATGCTTCGTTTGCTGAGACCTTCCTGAATGCTCAGCCTTTTAAACAGACAACAAGTGGGTTGTCTTATTTTCATTCGTCGCACGGCAGCCTTTCAAAAAGCAAAGTGAAACCAAAGTGTGTGGGATTTCCAGAATTTTATTGTATTTTTGTTTTTAAAACATATGACCTGATTTGAATATTGTGGCTTTTATGCATCTTGTAAAGAGGATTTTCTTTAACTAGTGAAGAAATATTTTCAAAATTGATTTTCTCCAGATGTTTATCTGTTAATGTTCTGTTCATCTTATCAGAGCATTTAGACAAACATCAGCACAACAGAATCCTGAGACACAACTTGAGGATCCTACACAGAAATAACACAGAAAGCGAAGAAAGAAGAACAGATAAATGTAATGTTGAATAGCGCAAAACATACAAATATCTATTTCAAACATGAATAAATGAACAGAAATAAAAAGGGGTTGATTGTTGTAAGTTGTCTCCTTCTTCTGTGGCCCTGCTCCTAAACAGATAAAAAAGTAAGAAAGGATGCAAATAATGTTTCTGAACATGTAAAAAAAAAATTAAGCAGATGAAACAAAAGGGTGTACATCTGAAGACATTACTTCAAGATGTTAGAGGAAAAAAAGGATGTTGGGATATATATATATATATTTAAAAAAAACATTTTACTGACCCAGTTCTATAACAAATATGGGCCATCCCGGCCTTTATTTGACTTCAAACAACAAGAGTTGGGCTGTGTGTTTGACTTGGCTGAGTCAAGTTTCCAACCCCAGGATGTGGGTTAGAGTGGCTATAAAGTAACTCAACCAATAAATATGTTAGAAAAGAATAACATGACCTGGATTAATCAAGTAATAGTGAATCATTTTATGATGCATTTCAATTCTGCATTAAAATGATCAGATAAAAAAAAAAATAAAGACATTAAACCTCAATCTAAGGTGCTTATGTTGAAAGATACTGGACTTCTCTTATTTCTTGAAGAAGTTTCATCTTTCATGTAGAAATGAGACAAAACTTATATTGTAAATACTAAAAAGAAAGAATCCTTTTGACCAAAGTGCATGTAAAATGTTCCATTATTATTATTATTATTATTATTATTATTATTATTATTATTATTATTATTATTAGTATTATTATTATTATTATTATTATTATTATTATTATTATTATTATTATCATCTTACCTAAACACCTTGAATGTTATAAGTTGGAAATTCACAATGAAGAAAATTTCCCCAAGTTGGAAAAAGTTCTTGAGCTCAAAGGTAAAAACTATCTGGAAGACAAAACTTCCTTACAGGTAAGAAAATGCTAAATTTGGCACAAGCAGTCTGCTTTACTTCCCCTAACATGTATTTCCTTATTGTAATTGTCTTCATTTGGCGCCAACCAAATGATTGCTGGAAACCACCTAACTCACCTGGCTTTGCTGTTGTGTAACCATAATGGTTTCTGTTTGCTTGTTGGATCATATCTGATGCATCTAGCGTGAGAGCAATAGAAACCAAAAGCCATAATTATTTCATCATGCAGCTTCCTTCAGTTGCCAGGAGAAACTTCAGAGATAAAACATTGGAATTTATGGTGATTTCCCTGAAGCTGGTGTGACATAGTATTAAGGATTGGTGTTTACCGCCATGGGCAAGATATGTTAATATGGTTTTTTTTCTGACAACATGAAATATCAAAAATTGTAAAGGCACAGTGTTTCATCTAATTACTAAATGTCACCCTTCATGTTTTTTATTTAGTCCTGTGAAGGTACAATATTTTATTTCACTGTTTTATTCAGTTTGAATCAATTCACAACACAAGTAGAAAGTCAATTCGAATCAAAATCAGTTGAATCATACAGACAGATTCCAGTCAAGTTCATACATTACAAGAACTGGCTTTATGCAATTTATGTATTGATTTCTATGAATTAATAACAAAAGGTTTTGTCACTTGGAGCCTCTACACCCCTAAAAGCATTAGCATACTTTGCAACATTTTTGGTTCCTCCTAATTAAAAAGTTGCAAATTACGCTATACTTAGGGCCGACCAATGGAGGACATTAAAATGAAAAAAGGATGACACACCAAACCAGAACTGAATTAAAATCTAATAAAAAAGAAACATTAAATTAACACAATAAATTATTCACAATAGTTTTTCATTTAGCTTCTGATAAAGAAAACCCTTCACCAAACCCTTTTATTGCTTATGATTCTAACAGTTGAGGTGAACAAATTGTTAACTTGATTAAATCTTATTAAACGACAAGTTAATAAGTAACAGTTGCACAATTTCAATCAATAAATGTCAGATTATTCATCTTAATAAAAAGTTACACAAATATTTTGACACAGACGTTTGCTGTGACCTTAAATGACGTCAGCTGCATCTTGCTAAGAAGTTTATCTGTGACTGAAGGATTTAATCTGACATGGACAAGAAAGACAAACCAAAATATCCCACAGCTCACATATTAAAATTATAATCACAGACATAATAAAAATATATTTGATTATCAGTACTTTCTTGATTTGTTTCTAGGTTTAAACAAAGATAAAGAAAATGAATCTTTTTGAATTCCCAGGCAAGTAAATTTTAACTTGTAGGCTTAAACTTTCAGAGTTTGATCTCTTCTAATAAAATATAGATATTCTGGCATATTTACAAATAGTCTGATAATTTGTAATTGTTACAAGTTGATATTTCCAGACCACATTAAAATCAATAAAACAAATTGATGCTTTTAAGTTTGCAGTTCGTCTTGCTTGCTGGCTTGAACAGATTGTTTATACGTCCGATTATGCTCAGATGAGTTTAATGGCCAGTCACCTACGTCGAAAATAGCTGAAGAATCAATTACATTTAGTGATTTATGAATCAAATTGTGTGATCTACACATTTAGAACCAATAACATTATGAACCTATAACTGCAGCAGGAGGATTTACTGTAAAAACCTTGACAGTTCTTGAAAAACAAGTTATTCTTCTTGGTCTCTAACCACACACTATCCAACTGTGGCCTGCATAAAAAAACACTTTAATTTTCCTTATTTTTAAAGCTTGCAAAGGAAAACTGAATCAAAACAGACCTTAATATTAGATTTTAAAAATCTGAAACAATCCAAACACCTCAGAAAAGTAAAAAACACATTTAGAGAGATAATTCATGACTTTTGAAGAACCAAACAAGCTCCTACATTATTGCAGTCTACATAACATTTAGCACACATAAGTCTTCTTGATAGAAAAGAAAAACAATCTGTAGGCTCTTTAAACATTGGTCAATAAAACAATGTAATAAGAAGAAGTCACAAGGCAGTTTTGTGGTTTCTTCAAATCCCCAAAAAGAAAAAGTAGCAAAACATTTCCAAGAATGTGACGCTGCGGCTTTTGTGTTTATATCTCACTTGAATCAGGAAGAGCTGACACCAGACCAGAGCTTCTGACATCTAGACAAAGAAAAACAAAATGTCCTGTATCAGTTTTTAAATTGTCGCAGGTGTTGGCCTCAATGTGTTCTCAATTTAATATTTGACATGCATCATGTTAAATGCGATGTTCACAACCGTTCAACTGTGAGAATCAATCAAAAGTGAGTTTGTATGGTTATATTTCCTATTATGTTGAATAATCTCGTGTCAGACTTCAGAAGAAACATAACTTAGCTGATTTTATTTCTAACTAACTTAAATCTTTTGCTGAACTGACATATTTTGTAAAAATATGACCTTTTATTTCATTTCTTTGTAATTCCATGTATGCAGTCCTATAAAGGTTTGCAGGACAGCTTATGGAGCAGAATTCTCAACCAAAAAATGACTGATAATAAGATGACATTGGTGACTTTGTAAGCTGAATTTGAGACCTAGAACCATCCTCTTCATGAGACTGTTTTGAGAAAACAGAGTCTTCAGTCAGAGGCTTCTTCAAATTCACTGTAATACAGACTGCTACAAGAGAGCTTTCCTGCCATCAGTCATTATTATGTACAATAATTCTTTGAAGAATATGAATTAATAACATTTAATTTCCCTTTGGCATTAATTAAATTAGATATTAATTTAAATGAATTTGAGTTTTTCCAAGATTTCTCTAGAGACAAAGAAACAAAAGTGTCACTTTTATTTGTTGCTTCCTTCCTTTGTGCTCACATAAGAATACAGTTCCACTCATCTGAACGTTTCTTCTTCATATCATGCCTTTTTTGTTGTGCTTCCAGTTCAGTCTCATCGGAAATGTTCAGCTTGTATTTGTCTTGTTTTGCTCCTCTGGTGATTTCCTTCGATGTGGGATTTTGTTGTTCAGGTAAAAGAGGTTCAGAGAGCGTTGTCGTTTCTTCTTTTGCAGAAGAAAAATCACCATCCTCCAAGTCACAGTCAACATTTCCTTCATCGCTTATTGTTTTTCT
>CAEFZX010015750.1:0-20639 GCA_903066825.1 Alfaro cultratus | reverse complement strand
TCTAATTGCACAAAAACCTTTGACCAGCCCTTAGTATACCAAGCACTAAATTTTTTCTGTTTTGGTTGACTGGTTACTTTTTTACAACCAGTTTACTTAAAATTAAAAAAAAAAAAAAAAAAAAAAGCGTTCAGAGAACATCATCCTCGAGCCCTCCGGTGTCTTCTGTTTTTATTGACAGAGAAGGAGGGAGGAAAAGGGATGAGAGGCGGTGAAAAACACAGGAGAGACACTTCTGAGGCGGGATTCGATCCAAGACCAGCAGGGGTGGGTTTCCAAAGGCTTCAACTGCTAAATCATCTCCTGGGAGGATTTCTTTTTTTTTTCTTTTTGCCTCGACATTAATGTGTGCGCAAGTAAAGATGGAGTGCAATTGTCTCCTCTGCCTTTTAGCATAAACAGTTTGCGTGTGTCAGAACAAGGAGTGGTTGGGACCCCCTCACACACACACGCCTACACATAGCATCTGAGACCCCATCCAACACTATGGATGTGTGTGTGGACACGTATGCTGAAGTTTGTGTGAGTGTATTTCTGTTTGTGTGGCGCTCTCAGTCTGGTCCCTCTCTGTTTCTCTGCTGTCTGTGGCCTCCTCTTCCCCATGAATACTAATGTGCTTCAAACCCCAGAGATCAACCCTCCTCCCTTTCCCCTCACTCCCTCCTTCCTCCTCCTCCTCCACCGGGCTCCCTCCCTGCCTTCCTCAGCTACAGTCTTCATTCATTTCTCCGCCCCCTTTTTACTTTTCAACTTTCCCTCGCTTTCATCTACCCTTTTACTCCCCAACCTTTTTCTCCTCCCCTCTGCTTCCTCTTTCCCTGCCTTATTTCCTCATCCTACCGCCCCCTCCTTTCCACGCCGTCATTTGTTTAACTTCACATCATTTGCCTCATTTTCTCCTCTACTTTTTGTTCTTCTCACTCCCCACCTCCCAATAATTGTCACCTATAAGTTGTTTTATTTCTTCAAGAATGCCTTGAGAGAGTGTTGCGATAGACCAACACAAAGCAGTGCATCACTGTAAAGTGGAAGAGAAATGGCACATCGTTTTGCTTTTGCAGGTAAAAATTGCGGCATGCATTGGAATTCAGTTTGTGGAGAAGGTGAGCTGTGCTCAGACGAAGTCAGAGCTGAAATTTCTGGGCTATGTGCAAAATGTGATGTGTGATGGAAAACTACCGTAACATGAATGTCACCATACCCAATGTAAAGCATGTTGGTGGCAGCATCATGCTGTGGAGAAGCTTTTTTTATTATTCCAACAGGACAAAAATTGAAAACCATAAGTTATCTTTATTCTGCTTCTGTGTAATAGGGTCTGTTACACCTTCAGTCTGTTTTGTGAGCCCAAATAAGAGTAGTATCTTAAATAAATCATCTAAATTTACTACATGTTGGCTGTGTAGGGCGCAGTTCAGGTCCTAATCAAGAAATTCCTCGTCTTAAGCTTGCAGAAGTGAACCTGGTGCTCCAATTACTGTTTGCTAAAAGCTTTCACCCCCAATACATTGTGACATCCTGAAAATTATTCACGGCCTAATTCGCTTAAACCTGCATCCCGTTTCTTCTCCTTCTCCCATTTTACTTCTCAACCACGGGGGCCATGGGAAGCAGAGGGGTGACGGGATGAGAGAGAGAGGGAGCTTTCTGTTGTTACACAGAAGATGCAACTCTTCACAGTCGCCTGCTCCTGCTGCTGCTGCTGACTGGACGATCTCAAACTTTTACTGTTGTTTCCATAAGCAAACTGTTGGGGCGGATGTCAAAGAAAAGGAAATTGTCCTAGTGCAAACAGCAGTGTGTGCATTTTTGAGAAGTCACAGTAAGAGCCACAAAGAAGCAAACGGGGTAGAATTAGAAGGGAGGAAAGTTGGGAGTAAAAAATGTAATAGCGTGTATTCCCCGTTGTGTCAGATCTTCTTTTATTTGTTTATCTATCTATCTTTTCTAAATGACTTGATCTGGGTTTTAAGACAATATAAAATTTTGAAATGTGAAGAAATTATGTTATGGTTATACTCAAAAGGTACAGCTAAAAATGAACTGACTGCATGCTAGTTTTTAAATTTGGTAAGACTCTCTCAACTTTTTCACATTTTGTCGAGCTACAACTATAAGCTTTAATGTATTTTATTGTGATATTATGTGAAGACAAATACAAAGTAGCTATTCATTTTGCAGTGACAAAAAAAAGCTATACAAGATTTTGACCACTTTATACACATAAAAATCTGAAAAATGTGGAGTGTTTTTATATTTAGCCCCATATTTTACTCCAGTTGCACATATTTTATGGTTTGTGCTACCAGATCCCAACATAGAAACTTTTTCCCTTTTTTTTTTGTTTCCTGCTAGAAAATCTCATATGAATTTAGATCCTTACTTTGACTAGGCCATTCTAACACCATAAGAATGGCTTTGATTTCCATTAAGCTCTACTTGTATCTTTAGGATATTGTCCTACTGGAAGATGAACATCTGTTCCCGTTTCAAGTTGTTTAAGCCTCTAGCAGGTTTTCTACGAGAGTTGCAACCATCTTCCGATTAACTCTGACAAACTCCCTTGTTCCTCCTCAAGAAAAATATTCCACTGCATAATGCTGCCATCGCCACGTTTTACCATGGCCATGTGCTGTGGAAGTTTCCCACATAGAGTGCATGTATGTCAAAATGTTGCCTTGGTTTCATCTTGTGGCAAACTGCAAGCATGAGCTGTTGTGGATTTCTTCCTTACACTCTTTCATAAAGAGGAGATTGGCATAGAAGACAACTTTGTCCAGTCAACAGGTTTATCTCACCTGAGTTGCGGATCTCTGCAGCTCCTCCAGCTCCCATGGGTCAGTTGCTATTTCCGACTTGTGCTTTTATTGCCAGGAAAGTCATTTTAGGTAACAGAGTCCCAGAGGTGTTGTGGATTGTTCAGGCTGAAGCATTGCTGAGGGATCTGGAGACCAGGATACCTCAGCTTTCCTGCAGTCTGGTGTATGAAGCTGTCCCTCAGTCCGGTGGAGCCAGCCAGGCTGGAGGTTCCGGTACCTCCTTGTAATTAAGTTTTTATTAGCACTTTTCTCCCACAAACCAAGACGTTTTTGTAGTCTTGTGATCTTGATAGTTCTTGCATAGTTTTTCTTCAGATTTTCCCCAACTGCTTCAATTACTTTGGTTGAATTAAGACAAAAAAATAGTATCAAACTTGACAAAAGAGTATCAAACTTTACAAATGTATTTTCATGCTAGCAGCCAAACATTGACTATTCGAAAACTGGGAACAGAGTAGATGATCTGAACAGGTTCTGTGTGTGCTGGATTTCTTAGATGTGATGATAGACACGTATATTTTTTTTTACATCTGACACTGATTTTTTTTATTTTTAAGCATGAAAAAGTTTGACAGAATTACATGACAGTCTGGCCACTTGGAAGCAAAGTAAATTAAAATGAGGACTTCTGCACAGTTCTGTACAAGTGATCTTGTTTAACACCAATGTGGGAGCTGGTTAAGAGAAAAGCATGTCTGTGTTTATCCAGCAGGCGTTTGCAGAAGCAGGAATAATGAAGCCGGAGAAGAGGAAGGAATCCTGCAGGAATCCATCTCAGTGTGCATTCCTCATGATGTGGAGCTGAGAGAGCAGACAGCGGCAGAAAGCAACAGGCTAGGGAAGAAAATGACCCAATGCACGCACGCACACATGCTCACACACATCTTAAGACAGTAAAAGCCTCTACTGGGTAGAAAACTCACTGGCGTGCAGAAATGCAGCCGCAGACACATTCATGAACAGCACAAATGAGATTTTCACAGATTGTTGGTAAACAGATTAAATTTGAGGATCAATGAATGTTTGCCGAGCATACACTGCACACACACACGCATTCAGATGCAAGCACAAACATCTGTGTGGATGCACACTTCACACTGCAGACCACTTCAGGTTTCATCATCTTCTTCTCTCCCTCCTTTTTTTTTGTGCTTTCTTTCTCTTGAGAGCCAGTGAAGGCTGGGTGGGGGGGGCAGGCACAGGCAGAGAGGCGGAGGGATTGTGTGTGTGTGTGTGTGGGGGGGGGGGGATCTCATTGCCTCTCTTTTGTTGCTGCTGGGGAGAGAGAGAGAGAGCACATATTCATACAGAAACCTCTCTGCAGCCCCATTCACACCCACACACCGCTCTCCCCCTCCTCCCTCCACAAACACAAAGATACAACATCAAAGAGCCGAGGCTGCTGAAGGATTACTTCAGCCACACACTGGCTCCTCAATCCGGGTCTGTTCCTCTTGCGTGGATCACACCTCCCCCCTCTCGCCCAGCTCCACTTGGTACAGCCCGAGCATTCCTGCCAAGTAGCTTTCACACATGGAGGGGAAGCTTGTCTCAAGCAATTGCTGACAAGCTACAAACAAGACTGCCTCCTTTCCCCTCTCTCCCTCCCTCTCTCTCTCTCCTTCTCTTTTGCTCCCCCCCTTCTTCTTCCTTGTCTTTTCCTTCCTCGCCCCCACTCTGCTTTGCTCCCACCCAGTCTCCCCTTCTTCGCCCTCCTGTCTTCAGCCCTCATTCCTCCCTGCCCCCCTCTCTCCTCTCTCTCTGAGAATGTGGGGGCCCCACTAGCATAAATTGTCAGCTGTTCCTGGGCGTACTCTCCATGGCTCCCTAAACTCACATAAGCTTGCACACGTAGCCACTGGTGGGGCAAGGGTAACCCAAGTAAAGCCCCGCTGGTTATGAGCGTGAAAACGTACACCCAGGCCCCCGAATAATGCTGCAGTCAAGAGGCACGGAGAGATTTGGCTCTATAATAAGCCACACAGTCCCAGGGAGTCAAAGAGGTCAACATCAACTTACTTTTTGGTAAATTATACAAGAAAGAGTTCGATTAGCTTCTATACTCAAGCTGAGTCATACATTTAGAAAACACAATCTGGGTTCTGCAATCAGGTACAGTTTATTCATAATCACCCAATTTGATTTCACAATAACCGCTCTAATGTCTTGTGAATTATGAACAGTCGTTTTGGGTTTAATACAAAGTGTGGTCTTAAAAATAATCAAATCAGAATGAACTCTCTGGTTCTCCTCCTTGTTTGGGGTGTCTTGAGGTTTCCAGATGTGAGCGGTAATGACACTGGAACCATTTTGCATTGTTATGAACCAGCTGTGGTGGTCTGGAAGGGAGAGACTGGCATCAAGTGTCAGCTTTGGGTACTGCTGGTTCAATCAAGACCTTTTATATGTATATTTTTTTGTCCATTACTTTTCAGCTAACTGGTAAAGATGTGTCCATCGTCTTTACTTGCTTGTCCTTGTAGGGCCACAGGGGAGCTGGTGCATCTCCCCAGAGGTCAGTGGGAAAGCGGCAGGCAGGTCACCACTCCATCATACAACATACAGACACACAGGACAAACATAAATTCATCTTTCTCAGTTGACATTTCAAAACCTAAATATGAATTAAGACAACTGGTTCGGTTACATTTAAAATAGGCTGTTAAGAGTACCAATAAGTGTGACACCAGACTTCTATCTATAAAAAAAGTTCCCAGTTGTTTTTTTCACTCTAAAATTCAATTCTAGGCAAAATAAATGTGGTTAGTAAGATATTAATAGTAAATATTCAGTTTTAGGAATATTTAAATTGGTCTGCATCTTCTTAGAAAGGCCTGGGTTTTTTTCTTTGTTCATATTTTCAAGTTTAGAGAGTAACACTCAGCTGAGATTTAAATTGTGGTTCTTAATGATGATCATAACACAGAATATTTAAAGCCGTCCTCACTTCCTGCCTGCTTTAATGAATGTATTCATTACGGAAGGATTTCCAAGCAGAAAGTTTCCTTGTTTTACTGGAGTGCTGTGTGCTTTACTTGGAGCTGCACTCAGATGCTGAGTAGGTTGAGTTTGCTCTGTATACATTGTGCAGACCATCAGTTTTGAATTGGTCAGAAAATGGTGTAGGGTAAACTTTGGTATCTGTTCGGTTATTTATTTTTCAAAGTTTTCAAGAATTTACTGATTTAAGTATTACAAATAATTAAAAACGGGAAAAAAACCTGTCTTACTAAAGGCAAAATCCAATGATTTTTTTCCCACGTTCTTCCAAAACATTTTCATTTTTAAATAAAACATTTAATACAGAACTGTGTAGACTTAAGAAGTATCAGATAAATGCATTCATGTACATACAAAAGTAAATCTTTTTAGTTATATTAAAATGTGGGTTGTTAAAGTTGGAAAAAAGCAATAAATAAGAAATCTAATGGAAAAATATTTTTGACAAATTAATCATTAAAGCCCAAATTTATTGACATTTATGTTTAAGAACAATGAAGGGAAACTCCTGACCAGAGCTGTAGGTATTTCCTTTGTTGTTTAGTGATCGTCCTCATGCTTTAGCTTCTTAAGCACGTCTTGAGGTTCCATGTAAACTCAAGTGCATTTTGGGTTACGCAGTAGAATGATCCAAAGTACAGACACGTCCAAAAACTAGTGATTTAAAGGGGCAGCATAGCATGTTTTCCAGGCATGTAGTGCCATGTTATAGCACATTAAAGTAACTTTACTACCTTCAATCATGAAAATGCTGTATATTGGGCCAGGTATCTGGCCCAATTCAAGGCCATATGCCTTGAATTGGGCATCTGGTTCTTTAACTCTTGCTCTGACACCGATTTAAAAACTGCATTTTACATTTACTCGTTATCTTTAATTCCAGATTTTCTACAATAAACTATATATATATATATATATATATATATATACACACATGTATATGTGTGTGTGTATTTGAGAAGCTGTGACTATGACCAGGTGTTGTTACCTTTACACAAGAGAATGCAACATTTACTTCATCATGGAAACCCTCATCTTGAAATGTTCAACAAAGATGCAAGAAACCAAACCAAAACAAGATATTAAAGGCAAAAATTTATTTAATCTTTAAACAGATAGCAGGAGACAGTTTGTTTCTTTCTAAAATCATTTTGTGATACATAAACATCTCTGTATGTGCACATTGCATTTACTCAGTAGAGGGGGAAACTTAAGTAGAGCAAGATGATCTGGTCTTGCATTAAAGAAGAGATTAATAAAACATCTGTCGTGATGTGGCCATCTTGAATAAAGTTAAGAAATTCACATTTATAAAAACGACACTTTTCCCTTTTTAAACCCTGCAGCCTTGGAAAAGGCAGAGGACTACAAATGGCCTGAAGATACACATGCAGTGGTGTCTTCGTACAACCCCTCCCTGCACTCCCCATCAGATCAATACCAAAAGTCATTGAAACATTAGCACACCACAGGAAAAAGATCAACTGGACCCCCACCTTTCCGACTTCAAGTATGTCCCGCCCCCCCAGCACTTTCACAACTTCAAGTATTCCCACCTCAGACTCCAAACCTTCAGTTTCATTACCATTTCTTAGGTTTACAACATAAGCTATGACATAAGTGCACTCAACATTCATCTATACATAAAAAAATAAAGGTAACAATAAGTAGCAGTAATAGTTATTATCAATCACTTTACATTTCTTTTTTTTTTTTCCTTTTATACAACTGTGACGTGAAATCGCTGTACAACGTGGCATCGCATTCCCCACCCCCCTGAGAGTAAATGTTCAAGTTTCTGTAGCTACCAAAGAAGCAAACAGGAACGGCAACCTTGGTTTGATTATTTAAATAATTTTAGTAATCGTTGATAACAGCAGTGACGCCTTTCTGCAGACCGTTGTGCTCAAGTGTGACTGGATTCAGTATGTACAAGCTTGGGATCCATCATGTGCCTCTGGCTTCAGCCCGATGGCTGCTGGTGAGACACTGATGGCTTTCATCCTGAAACAACAAACAATTTGTGTTAATGAAGCAGAGAGGAGGATGTAAAGGAAATCAATGAGCGCAGGCAGTTGTGCTACACTACAATCAAAACAAAAGTTAAACAAATCCCCTTTTTCACTCAACAACGGCCCCGGTCAGGACAGCTGACGTGCAGCTCGGTCTTTGAGAGTATTCGTTTCACCGACCTCCATGTGCCTGTGCTAGAAGCGGGCGTCTCCAGCTGCCTCACGAACCGGCTGCAATGCAGCTCCGGCATTTGTACAACTTTGGGTCGTGGGTGCGGATGTGATTCCGAACATTCCTCAGTCTGAAGAAGGTCTTGCTGCAGAGCTGCAGAGCAGAGAGAAGATGGAAGAAAATGAGTAAACAGACAGAGGCTTCACTGAGACTCCAGTGATGCAAGTTGTTTTATAGCTGTGGTGCAACATAGAACTCTTTACAGTGGGGGGGAAATCTCATAATATTTTTCTAATTCTTAATTTAGAATTGTATTGTGTTCCTTTTATTGTTAATATAATTTATGTAACCCCCTTTTGCCAATATGACAACACTGCAACATTTGACTGAACTAGTCTGTTTAAATCTGCTATAGATCCAGGAACCGACTAGAAGAGTAACGTAAGAGGTTGATTTTGTCCCTTGTGAACCATTTCTGTGATGATTTGGAGATTTGCATCTTTAAACAGGTTTGGAAATTCAGAACAGAGACGGTTCATTCCCCATTTTGCTTCAAAGGGATACGGATTTTTATTTTAAATTTCATGCTACATCAAACGGTTCATTCATAATTGTATTCATAAGACTTCCAGGACCTTTGGAAAACAAATGAGCTCTAACAGAGTGGCCACTGGGTTCTTGGTGACCTCCCTGACTAAGACTCTTCTCCCCCAATCGCTGAGGTTAGATATTGAAGAAGTTCCAACCCTCTTCCATATACTAATGACGGAGGCCACTGAGCTCAATGGGCTTTTCAAAGCAGCAGAAATGTTTCTGGATCCTTCCACAGATTTATGCCTCAAGACAATCCTGTCTCTGAGATCTACAGACAATTTCTTTGAATTCATGTTTGGTGTTTGACCTCTAACCTGCACCATCCACTGTGTATCCTGTGTCTTTCCTAATAAAGTCCATCATCAATTGAGTTTACCACAGGTAAACTTTAAACTATAGAAACATGTCAAGGATGATCAGTGGAAACGGTTCAATTTTGAGCTTCAAGGAAAAGGCTTAATTATGTAGATAATGTCAACATCTAAACACAGGGGCACCTGCAGGATATTATCGGAGGGTACGCACAAAACTATCACCTCACCTGACCCGCAAGAGCACAACCACAACTCCAACGCGCATCATGTGTGTGTCATACAAAACCAGCACAAACATAAACCTAAATGCGAGTAATGCGCATGGCCCAAAAAAGCTGCTGACCAATTTTTTTTTCTTTTTTTACAAATTATGATAAATAATAAACAAATGAAAGCAAAGCCTACCCTTTTGATACATGGGAGGAGGAGGATGGAGATTCCCAGGTTCTCACACACAGTGGTGTGTCAGAGACTTCCAGAGGAGGAGAAGGTGAAGCAACAATATTTGCTTAATTTCTACTTTTTTGGGAAACATTTTGACTAGATGGAACTGTTTAACTCTCCCTCAGTCTTAGCGAGACGCTCAGGAAGAGAGCGGCAGATGTCATGGTTGTCCAACCGTCGACCATAGTAGCTCAGTTCGCGAACCATACACACACACGAAAAAATAAAAAGCTCATAAACCAGTGATCTGCCAGAACCGCACACACAGTAAAAAGCTCAGGCAGGATCCAAATGGCCGCTCTTAGAACTACGGGACGGATCAAACTTCACCCATTCATTTTTAGCTTACAGAAAAAGCGCCACGCCACCAAATAAACAAAAGTAAACTGACCAATAACATTCAGGCTTAGGACATACATGTTCCCACCCCCACAGACTCGTGTACAAGATGTTTTGACACAAAGTATCAAAAAAATCCCAAAACTATTCTTTTCTTTTTTACTTATAGAAAAATTGCAAGGTACACACAGTGCATACAGCTGCAGGCGCCTCCATTTAAACAAACCAATAACGCAATATAAACAAAGACACAGATTATTCTTTTGTAGTTGCACTCAATGCTGAATTGAGCCCTAATCAACTCATGAGTGAAATATAATAAAAAATTTTTATTAAAACCTACAATTTTGAAGGCTGGAACATTTTTCTAATTAGAGTGAGTTAAAAGTATTTCCATCTCTTTATTTGTAAAATATCGTCTGATAAAAACCATATTTTTTGGGAAGCAAAAGATCCAACAGTTTTCAGCTGCACATTGTTGTGTTGCTCCTTTTTATTTTAAAATGATGGTGATAAATCTAAAAAAAAATACCTTTCTACTTTTGCTTTAGAAGATAATTTTTTTCAGAAGCCATTTTGTCTCAACAATTTCTACACCCGGAAACTAGGTAAGTAAAAGCTTTCTTTTATATTGAGGTAGCCATTCTTTCTTCCGGTATGAACAGGTGTGTAACTGGGCACCAGGATCAGCATCGTCCCTGAAACTGGATCCCCGATGCTGAAAGAGGTCCGCGGTTTCCACATACAAGTGGTTCTAGGTAACATCTAGGAAGCTGGTTCTTACCGGACAAGGCCAGTGCTTTCCATCAATGTGCCTCAGCTGATGCATAATTAGGGAGTCGCAGTCCTTGTAGGCAGCTGGACATTGCAGACAGGTGTGGGATGCCTTTGGGACTTTGGGTGCTTGACTCCGAGGCCCTCGGAGCTGCTTTAGGCGGGCTCGATGTACGGTGTCCAGCATGGCGCAGCTCCGGCTGCTGCTCAGGGTACGGACCTTATTTTGTCTCTATATACGGAAAAAAATAAAGAATAAAGAAAGAAAGAACCTGTTTACAGAAAACATTTATAGAGTCAGTGTATTGGTTATCTGAAATCAGGTCAGTACTATCTTTTTAATGTTTTAAGGATTTCCAGATTAAATCACATTTCCAAAACTATTTACTTTATTTCCAATCCAAATTTCGACTGGTCCTAGAGAATAGTAACTAAAACTGTGCATAGATGCTGTCCTCCCCATGAATGTAACTGATTTTGCTGTTAATTATGCATCCAAAGGCCTCCAAGTTTCATAGAACTTGGAGGCCTTCAAACACGAGACTTGGTTGCACACATTTTAAGTTTATGTGAATTTTTTGATACATGAGGTCAAACTATGCAGACTCGACCACAAAACATAAAACCAGACTTTGTCAAAATGTTTCATAGCCAGGCGCACATCAACACCTTTTTGAAGCAGGAAACATCTAGCTAAATTCTTCCAGGAAGAAGTGATGGCATAAATCTAAAGTGGTTTGCTTCCCATCACAGACCCAGCTTTTAAAATTTCTAACAGGTTTCAGTTCAGGGCTTGTTGAGAAGCTAACAATTTGTCTGGTTAATTCATTCCAACACACACAATTCTGTTCAGATTTCAAGCCTCTGATCCAAAATCCACTGCAAAGATGAAAAAGAAAAAGAAAAAAAATCATGCACGTCTCAAGACGATTATACCAACTGTAAAGCAGGGTGGTGGAACCATTATGATGAGGGTCTGTTTTACTGCACAGTGGGTACAATCGTTAATTAATTATAACACACATTTTAAATTGTTCTTCTAATTCTAATTCAAAGTCAGGCTGAAATAAATTACTCTAAGGCTTGCGATGAGCGCAGGTAACCATCTGACCAGAACCGTGAAGCATCGTTCAAACTGCCCCTTATTGGTTACCTTTGGCATCGTCCTTGTAGCTCTGGACCCAGCACATTTGTCCTGATGCGTTCTAGGTTCTCTGGACTTCCGTCCATGTCTCTGACTCTGTCTTTGTGTGACTCTTCTCTCCTCCCTTTTCACCACACTCAGGCCCGGCGGAGCCCTGGCTCTCAGCGTCCGCAGGGGAGACCCGTCTGTGTCGAATTTTGCTGGAACCTGAGACACAGAGCGCGTCAGACAGATGGCCACGCTCTCCTCCTCCTTCTTCAGGACGGTCATGGAACCCCCCGCCGGCCGACAGAAGCTGAACAGGAAGCCAGAGTCCAGCAGTTTGATGGGCGGCTTGCTCTGACGTTTGCCCAGGTCTGGTGAGGGGGGGTCAGGGAACTGTCCGACTGGCACTGGATCAGCTGGTTCTTCTTTGATTGTTTTGTAAAGAGGGTGACTATAAATCAAGGGAAGAGGCGTATGCTCTGAAAGACCATTGGGTTCAGGATCCTTTACCACTGGTCTTCCTGCCTCTCTGGACTTGCCCCTCGTCTTGTCCTCCTCCTTTGTGGACGCCCGTCTCAGCTTGGCTTTTGCTCCTGGTCGGCTGCTGTTGTACCGGAGCGTTTTCACCGCATCTCCAGCGACCTTTTGTCTGCTCTGTGTTCTATGTGAAGGCAGGGAGTTTGGAGATGCGTGTCCGCTCTGTCCATGTGTGGACAGCCTCAGACTTGAGATGGAGTATTCAGTTGTTTCTGCTTTGATTTTAACCACGTTTCTTACAAAGGTTTTCTTGCTGTTGTAACGCAGAGGCTGTTGGGTACGGTCGCGATTCCTCACAGACCGTCTGAGTTCCCTACCACCAAACACCGGCCTGGAGGAACGTGGAAACAGGTCTGGTAAAACCACTTTACTTCTCATGCTCCTGTCAGAGGGAGGAATGCGCTGCTTGATGCTCTTCTGCCTCTTTGTTGGGATCTGCTCAGCTCTGGCGGATCCCAAACCCTTGGACTTGACCGACTTTTTGAGGAGTCGAGTGTTGACAGGGTCGCAGAGAGGAAGTGTCAGCTTCATATCTTCGTATGAGGTTCCGGGGGATGAAGAACGTGGTTTCCGTCGCTTGGTCAGAGAGTAGTTGTTGGCTTTTAACTTCCGAAGCCGTTTCTTTTGCTTCCAGCCGATTAGATCTTCTGGCCTGGGAAGGAGAGCCGTTCTCTGGAGTCCCAGGACATTCATGAGCTTGTACTTCTCCTGCGCTCTTGCGTAATCCTCCTCGTCCTCCCCGACCTCCTCCACTTCCTGCTTCACCCTCACCGGGCTGCAGGACGTTCCCGGCCGTGACCTGGATGTGCATGACAGTTGGGTGACAGAGTGGGACTTTCTGTTCTTCTTAGGCGTCTCTGGCTTAGGTAGGAACCTCTGAACCTCTTTGGCGGCTCCGGGAGAGGAGCGGAGAAGACGGGTGCTTGACGCTAAGAGGGGCGAGTAGTTCTGTGACCGAGTGGTGACGATGACATGGCGAGGTGTGCTGGCTTTTTTGGAAGAGGGAGACTTGAAATCCATGAGCTTCATCCTGTGCGAGGGACTCAGAGGGAGGCCGTTCTGAACTTGGGATTTTGGCAATCGGCGCAAGTTACGCTTAGGACTTTCTTGTAAAGACTCATTGGACGTCTCTAGTGTTAGACTAAAGCTTTCATTCATGTTCTCTAGTTTCAAGAGTCCTTCCCTTTGGTGGTGACGGTGCTGGCTGAACGGACCGGCATGAGCTGAGCTGAAGGCCTTGCTGGGAGCGCGCAGATGATGTTCCTGCTCTTTGAGGAGAGCAGAGCAGGCTTCCACAGCCGGCCACATGCCCAGGTGGCGCGCCATCGCACAGACTTCTGGGAGATTCTCCTGACGAACACACAAGGTGGACGAGTAGGAGAAGTCCAGCAGAGACAAAAGACTGTCCTCACTGAAACCTGAAATAAGACGACGTTGTATTAGTAAAGTACGATAGCTTTACTATCGTACTTTATCTGCAAGCTTGAAAAAGCTTGCAGATGAAAAACAAACTTCTGTTTAGAAACTATGGCTGCACTCCAAGATAAGGATTCTCCGAGCCTGACCAGCCCGACTCATCAACACACTGAGAAACATCTCATCTCTGCCTAAGACAGATTATATGAAAGCAAGTCAAAACTAACACTGTGCTTTTATGTATTTAAGCATTTATTACTCACTGATAAACTGAAGTTAGTTTTCTTGCCTTTGGTTCTATTTAAGGGTGAAAATAATTCAGAAAAGAGTAGCTAAAAGTACCTAAAAGTAGAGCTTACATTTGCTTCCAAGTAAAAATGTTACCAAATTACATCCCAGAACATCAAAGTGTCAACTCAAGACACACAGTACCTTTCAAAGATATTCATAATTGGCTTGAGTTTCTTTAAAATCACCATGCTGCAACCACAAACTTCACTATTTTGTAATATACCAACTCAAGATGTTATGATTCTGGAAATTTATTTAGAATTTTCCTTTTTTGCTAATAATCAGAAAGAAGTACCATGTGTTTTACTTCTTTCCTCATCATGTCACAGAACAGCTGAATTTATATTGAGATTTATTTACACACAGGTTGACCTTCTTTAAGAAGTTGTTTTCACTTGGCTTTATTTTATATGAGAGTGAATGGGACCAAAAACAAATGCAAATCACTTAGAAGTTTAGATTTGCAACAATGTTGAAATTCACATTAAAATTAATATGTTTTCCAATAAATAAAATTTCCATAAATAGTCTGAAGACTGTTATAAAAATATAAATACTTCCTCAAAACATTGATCTCAGACAAAAAGAACAAGAATTGTTTGCAGCATATCTGATCTGGATGACTTTATATATTAAATGTGGAAAAGACCTGGTGGAGCAGGATTTTTAATAAAATGTAACCCATCTCTGTTTACATATAATCTTTTCCAGTAATCAAAAGAAACATCTATGCTGATTGATATTTTATATTTCTAATCTTCTAAAATAAAACAGAGGCTTTCTTAACCATTACCAAAGAAAATTATAACATCACAATGCCCCAACTCATGAATGTTGACATTTTAAATTCCTACCAGAGAGATCTATGTCTGCTTTCTTGCTTGAGTCCATTTCAGCCAAAACTTCATGAAAGTGATCGCTGACGGCGGCCAGGACGGCTCGGTGAGCTGAGAAGGATCCCCCGTTGGTTCGAAGGGTGATGTCACAGAACTGCCCCGTCTCTCTCTGACTCCTCAGCTTGCTCAGCAAATCGGCGCCGTGTGACGGTACCGTCTTAGATACACACCTCCTACCATCAAACCCCTGAGAGGCAAAAACAGTGAGAGACAAAGGATGAGACAAAAACGGCTTCACTGCAGAAAGAGAAGTGTGAGAGAAAAACCACCAGCGAAACTGACAAGAAAGTCGTGAAATCTAACTTGCAGAAAATTAGACACCTGTACATGTAAAGTAGATAAAGATTAAAATGTCCTGTACTTACAGCTGATGTTTTACTGTGCAGATTCTTACATTGTGGACAGTGCAGGACAAAGTCTCTAATCTGGAAGTACATTCCTATGGGGAAAAAAAGAGCAGACATGAGAATACCTTAGAATAAAGAAAAACAGACAAAGCAGGGGAGTTGCAGAGGGACAGAAATAGATCAAAATGTTTTTTTTAAAAAAAGTGTCTAAAGTCCAGAAAGGAATGTAAAGTTGACTTTTTACATTCTACAAAACAAAATGTGACATACTTAAAGAGACTATGAAACAACTAGGTTACAGAGGGAAGTTTGTAAAAAGGACTCCGAAGGACAAAGACACTTGGTCAAAACATTTTTTTTTCCTTTTTCAGATTTTTAAAAAAGCTACATCAGAGGGGGGGGGGACTATTTTTTTAAGATTAGGCTGACTGAGTCCAAAAAGGGAAAAGAAAATTATGTAGTTCACTCTAAACAATAAAGCACAGTTTCCATCAAAATGAAACACAGTGCCTCATTAAAATAATTACTCTCCGCGAGTGTTTTCACAATTTCTCAAAAGTGCAAACTCGAATGTGTTTTCTTAAGATTTTACATGACAGACACATGGAATAGTTCATTAATACAGTGGAAAGCAAAATCAATCATTTGTCAGGTCTTGTGCAAATGATAAGTGCATCTTGTCAGCCTACTTTCGAATAAGGGCCACTAGAGCCCACAAAAACCTTGGAAAAAGAAATATATATATAAAAAAATAAAATAAAACAAGAGGGGCTGTGTTTGGGGTCCAGCAGCCCAGGAACCAAACACTTTTTTGTATTATTATTTTACTTATGAATGCATGTTTTTCGTTGTTCTTCATATGAAACTCATAGGCCCATATCAAGTGGATTGTATTCATATTTTGGGATTTCTATGAACATAAAAAAATACTCAAGTATTTTGAAATTTATGAATTTACAGTAAATTTTTTGGGAAACAACACTGAACTACTGCTCAGGGGATATATTAAACCTATCATACATCAAATCATATTCATTTATTTATTGGTCTAATAAATAAATGAATATTATTTATTCATTTGGATACCAAACTGGCTCTAGCTCAGGCGCCACATCCTTGTAAATCAGCCCCCCTAGTTTTAGTGTGGACTTATGAACACTGAATAAATAAAAAGTTGAAAATTCAAAAACAATGTATCCCTTTCCTTCCATGGCACACTAATTTGTGTCAGTAAAATCCCAATAAAATACAAAGTTTCAGCTTGCAACAAAACGGTTTATGGAACAATGGCTACAAGTGGCTCAGAAACCTGATCTGGGCTTTTATCTTTTGCATAAAAGTTAGCAACATTAAGAGTTAATAATAAAATGTGTTTGTTTTTCAAAGAAACCGGTAAAACGATGACATCAGAGAAGCAGAAACCTTCCCGTAATGCTGCTCAGGTGTTAACATACCCTCCCACCAGTAGTTCTCAGCCACGCATTTATAGGTCTCCTCCAGGGAGAGGTGGCGCTGGCCGGGCCGCCGCCTGTGGAAGGTGGAGATGGCCTCTTGCCTCCGGTCCTCACCCAGAACCTCCCGGTAGTTGATGAAGCCCCTTTCAAACTTCCTGCGGTACAGCAGCCCGTCCATCACCTCAAAGTTAGAGGATCCGCGCACCCCAGACTCGATCCCGTGCTTGGATGCATAAACAGTGAAGTCGCCGTCCATTTTTTTTTTTTTTTTTCCAAACAAGTTTTCTTCAGTTTTAAATATGCAACTCTATATAAAGTGTGGTTATCCCACTCAGATTGAGGACGGCTGGGGAGAGGGGGTCGAAACTTTCCCAAATGACCTGAGACAAAGTCCGCGTGGATGTGATGATAGAGACCCCCTGACACAGCAAAACCGATCAATCAGTCTTGATCTAATAAAAACCAGAGTCAATCAGTGGGAGTAAACAGAACCGTCTCCCATCGTCTCTTAGAAACGCCTGTTTCAGCTCAGATAACGAGGACGTCTCTCTGGATGGTCCTGCTTGTGTTCAAGCTGTCAATGAGAGCATCACTTCCTACTATCCAAACAGTTGTGGCAAGCATACCTTCCCATCAGTAGTTACACTTCCACTTTCTTTCTTTCTAGGCTCCTTTCCTGTAAATAACATTAATTTAAAACGTGCGAATTCACATCCTACAGTGGGTTAAATAAATACAGTTAAGTTGGGGAATCGCGCCAACCACACCGAGGCAAGTGATGTAAAGTCCCCACAACGACGTAAACTAAGCAGGCTTCGCCGCCAGTCTCCCACCGACAGCCCGTCTTCCACGTACTTCAAGGGTCGGGAGTGGCCTCCGGGGCTGGATGACGGCGGGCAGCCTCACCTCCCGGCGATAACTTGTGATTTCTTCTCGTCAACTCGACTCGGAAGCAACATGATGACGCAGCTATCAGCTAAAGCATCGCCACTTGAAACGACCTAAAAGCGAGGTGGACCCTCTCGCTCTCTCTATCTCTCTCTCTCTCCCTCTCGCCGCGAAAGGCTCCGAAATTTCACAAATATCCGCCTTTCGCCCTCAAAAGCCAACTAACAAGCTCCGGTTAGGCCCCCGACATAGTTAACCCCGCTTCTGTAGCCACGAAGGCGCTCTGGTGGGCAAATAATCAAATTTTTCTAACTCGTAACCTTCTGTTTGTTGCTAATCAGCAGACTATCCAAGCCAACTGCTCCCCGCCTTCACACAAAGACCATTAGTAGAAGCTTTAAAGAGACTCAACCACGCGAATTCTGATTGGCTAAGAGAGCTGCCAATCATCTCAGCTCTCTGTCTGTCGCCAGCAAGGTAGGTTGTTCAGTCACGATGCCAATTTCCAAGTGCTTGTTTCACTTGCTGCTAAGTCGTGTAAAACATTATTTTGAATAAAAAATATTGAACATATGAAATCATATAACATGTCGAGTGTTTTTTTTAATTAAACGCTAAGTTATTTTACTAAGACGCACATTGCTGAATTAACATTAAAATGTTATGTAAGTCTAAAAATATAATTGGATGTTCATTTAGAGGCATTGTCTCTTAATGTTCTCAAGGGAAACCACGAATCTTCAATTTTATTGTCCCATCGAAAGTAGAATGCGTAAATGAAAAATTGCTAATCATAGATAAAATATTTCCAATAACACAATTCCTTTTATTTTATTAGTATTTTTTGGAATAGACCAATACAAATTTAGTACAAACTTTTGAAGAGGGAAAAAAAATAATACAGAGCCATTTTTCTTTACTTTTCTGTTTTTTTACTAACACAAATTTCAGACATATATGATGCCCTTTTATACTCAGCTGCAGTTAATCAACAACAATTTCATTTTTGCTGCAGTTACAACAGCAAACATTTTTTTAGAATACGTCTCTATTTTCTGAGTTTCCAAAAACTAACAATTACTCAGATTTAATGTAGAATGTATCTGAACAGATTTTAAGTCTTGCTACTGATTCTTAATTGGATTTACAGTTGAAACCAGATGTTTAAATAGATTAAATAAAAAGACACATTGTTATTACTCACTGTCTCTAGTTAAAAAACAAACTTCTCTTATTTTATGTCAGTTACAATTAACATTTTTTTTTTCTATTTGCTAAATTCTACAATAACGGAAGGAGATATCAGAGATTTGTTTATTAGTGTTTTCAAAATTCAGAAGTTAAGTTTAGTATTTGGTAGCATTGCCTTTGAACTTTATGACTTGGGTCAAACATTTTGGGTCTCCTTGCTTTTTTCTGTCCATGGTGTGTGTCTTCTTATTTGCTGTAATGTCTGGTTTCAACTGTAGATCTAGACTTTAACTAGGCCATCATAACATATGAATGTATGTGCTTTTATCAAAACCTTTGCATTGTAGTTTTGGCTTTGTGTAAAACACAATGAACCAAGACATACAATGTTAAAAACAGAAACATTTAAATCAATGTATCAACTCCACTGTGGTACAGGCCTCTCGAATTTGATGGAGTTTTAAAAACAGGAAATGAAGATACACCTGTGTTATTTTAAAGGCAACTTGTTCCAAAGTTTGGGAGCTACTTTTAAAAAAGTCTGCTCTCCTATGAGCTTTAACCTAGTTTTTGGTAGAACCAAATGCAACAGAACAGCTTACATATGTCTGGGAAGGAACATTAGGTTTTAGGTTGTCAGAGGTAAAAGATATTTCAGAGTCTCTGGCAGTGTTGGTAATGAAAACAGAAAAAAAGCAGTTGTGGAAGACTTAAAAGTATGACAGTCCCTGGTTGATATGCTAATGTTAAAGTGCCACAAATTGACTCTATACCAAATAAAATACAACTTAAGCATATCATAAAGAAAGATGAAAGTGTATTCCTGTTGAGGAGTGGGAGTTTTCTTCCTGTACTTTTCTGAATTTAGCTCCTTATATGTAAACCTGGAAGACCTGGAAACTCTCAACGTTTGCCCCAGATGTTCTTGAATATCCCCACATCTCACAGACACAAATGTAAAAATGTATATTAAAAAATCGTGCATAAGACACATTATATTTGATCGGAGGTTAATAAATGTACTTAATTGTATTTTTTTTTGCATTTCTTCTGTTTTTCACAAATCCTAGTACTTATAACTGGATGTGTTTAAAACAACAGTATTTTCTGCACCTCAGTATGGTTGATAGTTGTAGTTAACTTAGAGCTCATGAAGTAACTAGAACTTTTTTTAAAAAAAAAAAAGCATAGCTGAGAGAGAGTACATAACTTAATGACAACTCCTTACTCGGGAATCTACAATAAAGTACAGAATTCAATATTCTTATTTAGCTGAATTCGTCAGTACAACAGAGAACAGAGTTAAATTACGGTCGTAATCTGTTTTAAGGTTGACGTAAGTGTTTGTACACTTGGCACATTCGTTCTCAGTCGCTGGGCCCCGAGAAAAGCCAGCGACTGAAGAGAAGAATGCCCACAGCAAGATGGGAACAGAGATATAACTCTCTTTGAGAAAACAACCAACCATCACGAAGTCTGAAATCAGAGACAGATCTGTGAGTTAGAGCAACTAGAATACTCACCTACTTGGAAGAGCTAAGATCTCAGTTTTTGGGAGTTTTATTATTATTATTTTTTTAATTAATCACATAGATCTCGTCCAGGATTGACCAGCATTTTGTCTCTTTTTTTTCTCCAGGCTGAAGAAGAATGTGGTCTAGAGGCACTCAAGTGGAATTTGACTATCCAACAGTAAGTTGTCATATGCCTTACAGTCACAAATGGCTGCTTTCTAACCACGTTTCTATGAACTTCTTTGAGTGTTGTAAATTTTAGCATCCAAGTCTTCAGCAAAGCACTACTTTGTTTGACTGCAACCTTAGCAACCTTAGATCTGTGGGCCTTTGCCCCATTGTTTTCTGACGAGATCAAACAATCATCCTCCCTCCTATTCTCACTCAGTTTGCCATTAAAGGTTTTACTAAAAATAGTTTTCTTTAGTTTAACAACTTCCTACAGCATATGTTAGGATGAATGTTCTGTCTTTGTCCTCCCATTTTTGAAAGCTAATGCCATTTAAAT
>CAEFZX010015749.1:0-13823 GCA_903066825.1 Alfaro cultratus | reverse complement strand
TGATATGATGTAAAGCACTTTGAAATGCCTCGCTGCTGAAATGTGCTATACAAATAAAATTTGATTGATTGATTGATTGATTGATTGATTGATTGATTGATTGATTGATTGATTGAAAAACCTGTTCCCTCCCATGCCTGTGGGGGAGCTGCTCCAAGAACCACAGAAGAAAACGACACAGAAACCTCCTGAAGAAGCTGGGCAAAACTTCTGTCTTCACAAAATGGAAACAAAAATGAAGTGGAGTCGGATTTTAGTGGTGCGAGGATTTGTCTTTTGTTTTTGGATAAAGACCAGGAATAATTTCTCCCTCTAGCGCTAAGCTAATGCATCTGTTATGGAAGTATTTACCCAGAATGCCTTGCGTTGTAGTCCACTTTCTGCTTTTGGCCAGTCTCTGGTCCGCTTGGGGTTCACACATGCATTCAAACCAAAGCAGAGTTCACTTCAACCAAACCCAGACCGAAGTCTGGAGGACCAGAGTTGGATTTTTTGGGTCCATTAGCATTCACACACCCCAAACGAACTGGACTTTCTAGGCAAAAGGACTGGAGTTGGATTAACACCTAAAGTCCCTTCTTTAGGTGTTAAAACACCCAAAGAACAGACTAACAAAAGGGGAGATGAACAAAACTCAACGAAACTACAAATCAAGGGAAAAAGATAAATCACAGTTCTAAGGCTACATTTACACAGCAGTTAAATGTGACTCAACTCCAACTTCTTCACCACAAAATAATCCGATTTGAGCCACTTCCATATGTGGAACAAAATGGTATCGGGTTGTTTTGAAAGTGTCTGAAGTTTGACGTGACACATGCGTCATCATTCTGCACCAGAAAAAGTCAGACGCTGCAAATCCAAACAACGGCTGAAATGATAATTATGACATTATGAAAGCAGACAGTCAGTGAACGCGTCACATCACAATCCCATCGATCTTCGTTCCAACTCCACATCCAAACAAACGAATCTACAGAAACTGAAGACCATTACTCTCTAGTTATTAACTTCCTTCATCTTGTTATGATTTGGTGATGACACCATAGGCTCTGAATAACTTTGAAATCGATCCATAAGCGGTGGCGCCGGCCATATTACTTCCATAAACATCGCGTTGCTGTGTGACGTCAACGTTTTTCTTTGATTAGGAGTCGTAAACCGTTTACACAGAAGTCTGACTGCGGTAGTGGATTTCATCCAAAAAGTTGTGATCTTTGATCATCAAGAGCTGCTGTCTGAACGTAGTGAAAGATTGTAAAAAGAAGATAACACAAAACAATTATAGAAAATCTCTCAGATTAAGTTCCAAATGATGAGTTTTTTGTCAGAAATTAACTCCTTTTTCATTTATCTACAATGACGTTAATAGGTCGCCGTAAAAATCCCGGTTTTGCCTTTTTGTTCCCACTTCCTCAATTCTTTCTCATTCAGTCTAAATTTAATGTAGATTTCTTTCCTTTCTGTGTCTATTCCATCTGATATTTTTGTGAAAATGGTTAAGAACTGGACTGAAACTGTGAAAAAGGAGCCAAATTTGAAAGAAAAGCTGAAGAGCTGAATCCAGACCAGTTAAAGGATGAATTTATGGCTGATTGGAGGGAAAATGTAAAGAGAAGGATGAATGAACAGGTTTGAAGCTATCACAGAGATCACCTCCTGCAGCCGTTTTCTACAGTTTAGCCTCTGTTTTCTGTGTACATTGAGCTGGGAGGAAACTAATTTATTATCAGCGCTAAAATGCTGAGTCCTTCCATTTTAAAGAACCAGGATGCATGCTTTGCAGCATTCTAATCATTTTTTAGTTTTTAAACAGAATAAAAACAGCAACTTGTTCTGCTTTGTGTCATTCTCCGTATTTTGGATCTGCGAACGGCCGCGGAGCTGTGCAGAAAAACAGCTTTCACCTCCTGCTGATCTGCTAGTGTTGCTCCACTGGAGCAGTGGGAGGTTAAGTGACTTGCTCAAGGGCACTCAGGAAAATAGCTGTTAAGGCACAGAGGAACATTACTCATTCATATCCCCACACGGTTTGCTGGCTGCAGAACACGCCTGGCTCTTTCAGATGACTGATGGCGCTGCAGGACTCAGTCTCTGTGTCCCTTTTTTTGGGGCAGCAGAGATATTCATTTGATTTCATATTGATTTTGGGTTTTTTTCGCTGCTGCTACACCGCTGGAATAACAAACGTGATTATTCAGTGGAAAAATATTACCCACAGTTCCCTGGGAAGAGGCCCCAGCTGTCGGAGGAGCCGCTGCACGATACCTGGTTACTTTATTAAACAGTGACAAACGTTTGGTGAAAAAGTATGAAACGTCACAAACATGGAGAAGGAATGACTAACGGATTTAGGATCTTTATGCCTGAAATAATTCACATGTGAAATAATAGTTGATTTTTAAGAGAAAACCTTTTCAAGAAATATTTGTCACACTACCAGCTTCTTTCACAGCAGATCTGATCTTAAATAGTTATTTTTTCTTGCTTGTTTTTCCTAAAAAAACAATTTCAAAAATGACAGAAAATATTTTTTTGTATTGTTTTTATGTAAAACAATACAGACATAATATTAGCAGAATAAACATGGAATTTTACAAGAAATAATGTTTTTAAGCCAGTTTAACACTAAAATAGCATCGTGCTAGCAGTTAGTACAAATGTCCACTAATGACAGAGCTAATTTTTAGCTTATCATTATCACTAACTTAAAACATTTAGCACACTTATCTTTGCCTAAATTAATTTTGACAGATAACTTAAAAAGAATAAATTTACATATCTGTTTTGTAAACTTTCAGTTCAATAAAATTTGACATCTCTGTTGAAATTTTGGCTATTGACTGTTTCTCCCTCATCATCTTTAGTATTAGCTTTAGCATTCTTGCTAACCTTGAAAACATCTAGCACACTTAGCTTCGCCTAAATGAAATTTTCCAGATAAATTCTAAAGCACTAGTTTACTTGGATGATCTGCAAACTTTTACTTTAATAAAGTTTGACATTAGTGCTGAAGTTTTGATTAATGGCTTAAGAATCGTAGAAGTAGCCGTTTACATTCATGCTCTTATTTTGAAATGGGTGAAAACTACATTGTAGTTCTATTTCCTCTCCTGATATTCTTTATTTTTTCACAATAACTTTATTTGAAACAGTAGAGAACAAGATATAAACATAAGTTCAATATCTAAGAACTTTATAGAACATGTAAAAAATAAATTTAAATTAAATTCTTTCAAGAGCAGTTAGCATTAAGCATTTTAGCGTTAGTAAAACTACCAATTATGATGAGTGGTTTAGAGTTAACACAGCTATCTTTTTAGCTCGTCGTGCCCAATCCTGCTTCAAACACAGCAAAGATTTGATAATCAAGAAAATATCATTTTAGGATCTGAGGACAGAAGAAACGATGAAATGTGTTTCACATTTTAATCGAGCTGAGATGGAAGGAGACAAAGACAGTGAAGGGAGGAGAACAAGAAGCCACTCTGGCTCCCGATCAAAGGATTCAGAGAGAAAAAGCAGAAAAGAGTCTGCAGAAATGATTGGGAGTAAAGAAGACGAGTGACACTGGGCTAACGGGAAGAAACAGACGTACATGGAGAGCAAAGTGTAAGATAGAGACGTGAGACAGAGTCCTGGCTCAACAAAAACCTGGCACACCATGAAAAAAGCTGCAGCGCCTGAAGAAAAGGACGGGAAAAATACCATCATAAAAGAAAAAGGACACTGAAAGAAAGAGAAGGACAGAAAATCCTCTTAAAGGAGGAACAGGAAATATGGCAACGCCACAAAGGTGGTTGGGGAAATTTCCTGCAGGGCTCAGGGTTTTTATTTTTATTTTTTTTATTTGGATGCCATCTCCTCTCATCCTGCTCCCCCTCCTCTCTCTCCGGCTGTCCTTAACCTGGGGACTCGCTTTTCTGCCAGGCGTGATGCAACACAAAGCAAAAGCTGCCCAGCAGAACCCTGTGGGTGTCTTTTAAGAGTGCCTTCATTTCCATGAAAACTCTCCGGAGCCCTCACTTCATCTCCCTCAAAAATCTGGCTCCCACCCCGGGGGAAAGCGGAAGAGGGGGCGGCACAACTTCAACCTCTGTCTTTCTTCCAGAAAAAACAGGAAGGAAGACCTATAGACATATATGACTGGGTAGGACAGCGCCTGTTAGCCGCTACGGCTAGTGATCTACACCTACAGGCACCATTACTACTCACTGAATCATGTTCATATAAAACCAACTGTTATTGAAAGACCAGAATGTAATGCCATTATTTCTTGTCTTATTTTTGTAAAATATGGCTTAAAATACAGCTAAGAAAATTTCCAATCTCTTAAAATGTTAAACATGTATTGTATCTACATATAAATCCATAAACAGCTTGGTTTCTGTCAGCATTCAAGAGAGCACCTAGAGTATTTCTCCTTCATATTTGATAATTCGTTTAATTTTACATAATTGCCACTGGAGCCATCGGGAGTTCAAATTTAACAACTATATTTTATGAAATATTGAATATTCCCACTATCTACAAACAAATAAAGCATTTAATTCAGTTTTTGAAGATTATGAAACGTATAAAAATTAGAAGGGCGGCAGTGCGCAACAGCAAAATAATGCTCAAAAAACACTGGCATCTAAGTTTTTTACCCGCTCTTTGGGGGAAAAAGAGCGGGACTCGTTGCCATGGCAACCTCTGACAAAAGGTCCGCTAGCGACAGGACAAGCTAATCCAGCTCATCAGGAGCATCAACACCGAAAAACACACATTAAACATTAAATACTTCACACACAAAGAACAAAACATTCAGTCGGTTACAGTTTTCATGTTTATTTTGCTTTTATTAATAAGTGATCGTCTGAACACCAGCGGCGGTTGATTAGCTCCTTTAAACACCTGCGCTACTCTGTCAGTTTGTGGGTCGCCTTTTCTTAGTGTTAACCGAAACATACTTAATGCTATCAAAGTCAAGCTAGGAAAGCTAACTTACACTTCCTCGACATATTTACCTTTAAAAAAAAAAATAAAAATAAAAATTAAACCTTTCACTGACCTGTGAAACGTTTCACCCTTGGACCTTTTTTCTGGTTTTCTTAGTGTTGGCTCCTTTTACAGCTCCTTTACGTAACTGTGTCATTTTCCCAACCGCCGATATTCTGCATAGCAACAGAGCATGTGTGACACAATAGTCACGTGACATCTAACACAGTCCGGTTGCCAGATTGGGTAGGTTTTCCCCCATTTGGGCTTCTTTTGAACACTTTGCCTGTTCAAAAGGTAAAATTTGAGCTCCTTCGCACAACATTTGGTTTTATGATTGAATTGCAATTATTTTTTTGTATAGTGCCTGGAGGAGACATTTGTTGTGAATTGGTGTCATCTACAATAACTCTCTGGAGAATTTGATTTAATGAGCTACAACAACATTTAATTCAATACCCAACCCTATATCAATAAAGTATTTTTGATTTTTTTTTATATAAATAAACCTAATTGAATTGGTGGGTTTTTAGGAAGTGTTTTTGAGTCCTCTACCCACCTCTGTGTAACACTAAGATAAATATCAGTGATATTTACTGTAGTACTTAATGCCGAACTAGCAAAACTAGCTAGCTTTTATCTGATAGCTGAGACAGAGATGTATCGACATGTAGCCATTTTGTTCTTGTGTCTTTCTCTCGCACATAGGTCAAGAGTGTCCACATATTTTCTATTTGTTGCTATGCTTTGCGCTGCACTTGCCTACCAAGATGGCGCCGATCACTTTCAGTTAAGGTTTGTGAGTACCATGTATTGGAATAAATAGCATTATTCTTCAGATAATGCTCTGATCTGCCGACTGCGTTTTCCCTCAGTAACAACTTCTCCTGATATGACAGCAACAAATAAAGCGAGCTGGTATTACAGATTTAAAACTTTGTGTTTCTCTCAGCAGCGTCGCCTTCAGTGAGCGCCGGACCGCCACGCCATGCCGTTGCTTTAGCCGTCGCCGCCACGGCGCCCCCCCTTTGATCCCGCCTCATCTTGATAACCAGCAGCGTCTGATGTCGACAGTCGGAGAAAAATCAGCTTTGTCAGCTGTTGCACTTTGCTGCAATTCAGCCGAGTTGACTGTCAAGGATTAATAGAAATGAAAAAGACGGAGGTGCCAAGACGATGCAAAGCGAGGAGATGGTTGTGTAGGAAGCTCCAGAATGAGGAGGTGATAATGAGAAGTGGTGGATGAGACAGAAGGTGAAACAATTTGATCCTCTGCAGACAGAGTAGAAGAGGCCGGTGGCCGCTGCCATATGGCCCGGCCGTATGTCCCCGCAGGCTGAGGCGTCGCTCACGCCCAGGACTTTCCCCGAATATCTGAGACAACCTGGATGCCGTCTCTACCAGATTTAAAGTGATAGCACCCAGGAGGAAGAGTCAGATCAGGACAAGGTTTTTTCAACAGTCTGTTAGTGGTTTCATATTCAAAATGTCAGAATGGCTGAAACAGGCCGTCAGCTATTTAAGTTAAACGGTATTTAGCCGTCATAAGAGGAAATATGAATCTTTATATTTTCACCATGTTAATCTTTCATTAACAATTATCAGCTTCAAACTAAATACTGCAAGCTAAATATTTAACTTGGAGCTAAATATGTAGTTCCAAGTTTGCAAGCTAGATGAGCCAAATGTTTAGTTAGCTGAACATTTAGCTCCAACCTAAATATATAACTCCAAACTAAACATGTAACCAGCTAACTAACTATTTAGTTTGAGGATAACTATTCAGGTAGCTCACTAAATATTCATGTAATTGAAATATTTCATGTAATATTTCATGAAATATTTCAATTACATTAAATATTTAGTTAACTAAGTATTTAATTTGAGGCTAAATATTCAGTTAGTTAGCTAAATATTCAATTAAACATATAGCTCTAATCTAAATACTTAAGTCAGAGGAAAATATTTACCTAGTATTTAAATTCACTTGCCAATAATTACTTTATTTTGTTTTTATTGTTGCATTTTTTTAGATCCATATACTTCAGATCTGACGATTTTGACCCATGTGATGAAAACTTTGGACGCCCCTTTGTTAGGGTGTCCTAACTTTCTCTTCAGCTGGAAACTAAAGTAAATTTTTGTGTCCACTTATTAATAAATACATTTTTAAAGGGATGCATAAAAAAACATGCTATGTGAACATTTCTTTTGAAAGAACTACATTTTTTAACGAGGCGCTCAATGTTGTTCCATTTACAGCTGATTTTCACAGAAATTATGTTTAATTTACAAACTGTTTTCTCTTTTTTCTTTCTTTCTCCCACTCAGTCCACCAAACTAGAGTATAGTTTCTGCAAACCTCCTGTAGGGGGCGCTGTGGTTCTGCCTGCTCTCTACTCGCTCCATCCAGGTTCCAATGCTTCAATTTTCCTTAGCTCCTACACACACACACACACACACACACACACACACACACACACACACACACACACACACACACACACACACACACACACACCCTTAAACATGTAGGGCAGGCTGTCGATGCATCCACTGTCAGAACAGTTTGTGGGTCAAAATATACAAAAAGGGAGCAGAAGATCCATAAAAATGGAGGAAAAGATCCGCAGAGGAGCGGGAATAAAACGAACGGAGGACGAAAAAGTAAAGGAGAACCAGAGGAGAGAGAGATGAAACCGAGAAGTGGACTGATGATAGCTGAAGGTAATGATGCTCAATGCAAACCACACAGGAACAGGAGACAAAGGAGGGGAGAGAAGGCAGGTTCACGCATCGCTGGAGGGAAGGAGAGACCAAAACATGACACAATATCAGCTTTAATACTCTGAAAATCATCAACCCACTGAAAGTCAGCATCCAGCCAAGCAGCAATTAGTCACGAATCGCTCACAGGAGTCAAACCGAGGTGTGTGTTTGTTACTCTGCAACAAACATGAAACAAAACGAAACAACGTTCAACTGCAGAAAACCAGAATCAATGTCAGGAAATCTAAAAATGCTTTTAAATGCCACGCTGCAATAACCAAACAGGAGTTATTAAAAATAATCAAACACATCCAAAGCTTTATGCCCAAATATTCTTGCAGGTTCTGTGATCAGAATTTGTTTGGATGTGATCTAAAGGCAGAAAAATTGATTAAATGGTGAATTTAATCACCAACAAACTAACTTTAGCCTTTAGAACATGACAGGAATCCAGGTTAGAACGTCCAGCTTTGTTTCAGAACATTTATGCAACATTTTCCAAACTTCTCCAAACTTTCCATGACTTCATGCTCACCGTCTCTGAACCAAAACACAAAATGTTACGGCTGTCGCAATAAAATGATAAAATAACAGACAACATACAAGGAAATTCAGCAAGTATACAGTATATAAAGAAAAGAAATATAGGTGAATAAATCTACATGCTTAAGAATTACTATTAGACAGCAAAGCCACCAAAAACATTCGCAAAATTACATAAACCAATATATTCAAACAACAATGCATTTCAAATTTCAATCAGTAAATGGGAAAAATTCATTTACTGACAAACAGATTATTAATGTTAACCATGTCCAAACAAAAACAACATACAGTTAATAAAATCTAAAATAATCCATCCACTAATCTACTGAAACTAAATTCTGGAACAAAATAATCACCAAACTTTCTCAAACTTTTGGCACAAAATTCCACAAACTCCATGACTGTCACCAAGAAAACAAACTGGAAAAACAGGAAAAAGATCAGTCCATCACAACGACTAGATCTTCTCACACAACAGATATCTATGGAACAACATTCAGCAATGCAAACAAATATTTATTTAGCTAGCTAACAATTCAGCACTAAGCTAAATATTTAGCTTACAAGTGAGTTAAGCATTTAGTTTTGAGGCTAAATATTTAATTTAGAGCTAAATATTTAGCTTCAAACTAAATATTTGGCTAGCTTGCTAACTAAATATTCAGTTGCTAAGTACTGACTAGTACTTAGTTGCTAAGTACTTAATTAGCAACTGAATATTTGAATAACTGAATATTAATTAGCTTCAAGCTAAAGTTAAACATGTAGCTTTAGTTTGAAGCTAAATATTTAGCTAATATTTGGCAGCTAGCTGACAAATAGCTAGTTAAATATTTAGCTTGTTGATCAAATATATTAGCTTGAAAAGTTTAAAAATTGTTAGAAAAACTTTGAGATTCATGCCAGAAATTTTCTATTAAAAATAAGAAAATTCCTGAGTCTGAAAAGTATAAAATTTGCTACAAAAAAAAAACTCAAAAATTTTGAGATGGATCTCAGAAATTTTCTATAAAAACAAGAAAATTCTGTAGTTCCAAATGTTGAAGCACAAATGTCCAAATTTTTGTCGTAAATTTACTTTTTTTTCCCCCTAAAATAACCCTGATACGCCGTCAAACTTAGACGTACCATCATGGCCAGTAAAACTGTGATTTGATTCTAAATGTTTAATTCAAACGTGTAAGACAAACTGTGTGTTTTTCAGTCGTTCTGCAGTAGTTTAGCGAATCAGGCGTTTATAATTTATGAGCTGTTTTTACTCTCACCGGTGGCTCTGAACAACAGAAATTCATCCCTCAGCATTGGTGTTGTTTGCTGCTTTAGCGACACTTGAAATAATGTGCGTTGGAGCTGAGAATAAAAGCGTCGATTAGCTTTCTGAAGAAGCCGTTACAGACCATAGGAACATAGGAACAGTTCTGTGTAAGATAATTTGTCCACTCCAGTTAAAGTACTTTAAAGCACCGGAGCTATTCTGATCTGGCCTTTCAGGAGGACAGGATGTTCAAATTCTCACAGTTTAACAATCAAAAATCAAAATAAAGTCTTAAAGTTGGTGTGTTCACATTCCTGCAGGTTAATGAATGGTTTTGCACAGAAAAATCATATTTATGTCGTTTTGTCTTCATTCCTGAGAAAGCAGGAGTGACTAGGTGAGATAATGTAATTGTAATTTCACATAATTACATGATATGGTTAATTTGTGTAATAATGAAGTGTATCATTTCTTTGAGAAGAGCTGCCATTACCCCCTGAGCTGCTCTTTGAAAATCCAAGTATTAACAGATTTATATGGTAGAATTAACCCTGCATGCAGCTAATCTGAGCCGGCATTAACGGGGAATATTTAACAGATTTTCTGGGTTAAATTAGCAGAAGAGGCTGAGTTCGGCGCTAATTCGGATCTTTTTTTTTACGCTGTTCAAATGCAGAGGAAAAAGTCCCCAACAGAAGTTGTAAGTAATGTTTAACAGAACCACTTTATTGACATTTTATCCTTTTTCCCAACACTTTGGCGCTCCAGTTATCTTTAAGACTGTATGCTAAACCAGTTTCTTCATTGCTTGGATGCAGAGAAGGAGCTCTGTGAGCAGCAGATAACCTTGCCCCAAAGTGTACCAACACACTGAGGGAGGATTCATTAGCCTGCTTATTTAATAGAGACCATATAGATCAAGATCTCCCCTTAGATGGAAGAGGGCAAGGGGGCAATAAAAGAGCATGTGGACATTTTGGATGGAATCAAGAAGAATCCAATCATTTGACTGCAAAGTGTTTGGTATTTTTTGGTTAACATGAATGTGAAACTGGTGTAATACCATCTAAAGTCACAATATACCCATGTAAACATGAAGGAATTAAGTACATGTTGTAGATCTTAAATCTTTCTGAATAACTGGTTTTTGGGTGAAAGCTGTAAAATTCGGTTGTCTACAGCGTCAGGATTGGTACGTTACCATAGAAACGTTGCATGTTATTGTTAACATCATTAAGTTTCACGCATGCACACAACGCTGGAGGTCAAAATGACGATTCTTTTACCTGCCATCCATAGTCTGAACAATCCCGTTAATGAAACGATACAATACAATGAAACCTGGAGATTTGGGTATTATTAACTCAGTGAAGTGAAACACAGAAAGCGGAAAATGACGCAAAAAAAACAAAAATAAAGAACAACTCAAAACCACTCGTATTCTTTTTTTCCCTCTCTCTGTGTCGGCTACGCTACATGCTGACCCGTTGCCATAGCAACTGGCAACAACAGCTCCACTAACGTATCAGCATGAACACCGGAAAACACTCCTATATTTCCCACACAAAGAACAGAACATGCAGTCCGTTACAGTTTCATGTTTACAGGTTTGATGTTTATTTTGTGATTATTAATAAGCGATTGCTGTGATAGATTAGCTATAGCTGCTATTAGCTAAGCTAACACTGCTGTGGTTTATTACCTAATGTAAACACCTGAACTACTTATGATCTGCTAGCAAAACTGAACTATTTCCCTTTTTATCCCTATTTTTTTAATTAAGACTTTTTTCTAACCTGGCTATCTAGTTGTTTTAATGTTGACAATTAGTAGCAAAGCTGTGTGTGTTTTTCTTTTATATTGTCATGTACATTTAAGACTTAGCACATCATGTTGACAACTTGACAGCTAAAGCCAATGCTAGTCATCGTTGGCTAGCAGTTTTTTAAATCTTGCTAACGTGTCTAGAAATGTGTCATCATGTTCTCGTTTTCTGTTTCTTTTGTTTACAATGTTTATTTTTATTATTAGTCCCAAAGTTCCCTCAAGTGGTGAAATGTTGAACAGCAGTCAAAAATCTGCATTACATCGCAGAAGATTAGAACATCAATGTTGCAACGTTTGAGTAACACTAAATTTGAAGCAGTAGAAGATATTTGCAGCAAATCTCTTATTATATATTTGCAAAATGGCCTGAATATGATCAGTGATGATTTATGTCATCTTCTTTCATTCTTTCTGGTGCTGATAACAATATATATTTCTATATTTTTGTTTCAAAAGCCAAAAAAAGGCTTTTCTGGCATCTTTTCTGATTGTATAAAAATGTAAAAACTGATGTTTTCTAAAAGCCACTTCCACTTTGCATCAAAGTGAGCAGCAGCAATCACAAATACAGAGATAAAGTGGATGATTTGTCAGACTCAGTGTTTCTGCCTTATCTCAACAACAAATAGAAGAATAAGCAGGAAATCTGGCAGATTCTCCCCAACAGGACCTTAAATCAGACGGATTTACACCGTCAGCTTTTCTGACATGACCCTCATACACCAGCACTCTACCAGGCTACAAAACGACGGCTTGCAAGAATAGAAAAAAAAGAGTAAAATTCATCTCAGAAATTTGGGGGAAAATTAGGAAATTTCTGAGTTTGAAAAGTCAAACATTTACTAGAAAATCTCAGAAATTTTAAGATTAGTCTCAGAAATTTTCTTTAAAAAAAAAACAAACAAAAAAAACATGGACATTTCTGAGTGTCAAAAGTTAAACATTTTTGACTTTTTGGACATTTCCTGGGCTTGAAAAGTCAAAAATGATCAACATTATAAACTCAGAAATTTCCTTTTTTTTTTGGTAGAAAATTTCTGAGATTAATTTAAAAATGTATGAGTTTTTTCTAACTAATTTTCAACTTTTCAAACCCAAAACTTTACTTGTTTTTTCTAGAAAATTTCAGAATATTCTGGTGGTAATTTACTCTTTTATTTTTCTATCTACAATTCCCCTATTTCATTGTTGTAGTACAAAGTATGGAGACAAAATGAACTTTATATATTGGTTTTGTAAAAACAATGTAACGCATCACGGTGTATCTGCTGCTGGCGGTCTGGTCTTAAAATTCGGTTTTCCTAAGAGGAACTGCTTCACTGTTTTCTAACACAGGTGAGTAAAACAGCTGACCCATTTCCTGTCTGCAGGATCCTGGTAACTCAGGTTGGCACCACTGAAGCCTTCCCTGTTGCGACCTGGACTTGTTTCTCCATCACACTAATAATAAATATGAATTTGTGTTAAAGCCCCCACAGGATCATCACTATCTTACTTCAGAAAGTACAAGCGGCGCGGCGCTGCGTGAAAAATGCTCCTGAGAAATGGGACAGCCGCTGCAGAGCCTATTAGTCATAAATTGTCATGAACTCCTTTCATGTAAACAGATGCTTCATGTTTCTGCTGTAGCTCCAAATCAATAACAAATAACGGCAAGTTTTTGAGAGATTTAGGTGGATCGGCCGTGAAATCGACAAAAACACATAAAACAGGGTTAGAGTGGCTGAAGCAAACAGACAGGAAATGGACAGAAAGAGAGGAGGAAACTGTTAACTACATAAATACTTTAGGCCTGAAACGAATCGAATCAATCATGATTAATTCATTATTCAATTGACTATCAACTAACTTAGCAATCCATTAATCATTAACTGCAGTATACAGACTTTAAAAAGGACATTTTGCTGACAGAAAAACATGTTCAAAGATGTAATTCAGTAAAAACTGTAGAAAAATATAAACATTTTGCACTTAAGATAAAAATCTTCTTTGTCTGTAAATATATTCCTCAAGCTGCAGGTTTAGCTTCACCTGGTTCACATCCTGCAGTCAATCAGAACATCGATATCAAGATACTATCGGTACCAAATCGGTATCAGTATCAGATCCAAACTAATGTGGTAAAACTGATACTTTAGTTTCATTTTCCATTGTGAAATTTCATTTTTGTTGTAGTGTGAGGGATTTGCCCCCTCCTTAACAGTTGTTTTTTGTGCTTCTTATATTTTTGCTTTCTTTAATATTTGTGTTTTATTCATCCTCTCTTTTCTTTGAGGTCATGTGTTGCCATGGAAGCGCGCCCATGTGCAGCACTGACAAGGACCTGGTGTTTTCAATCTACCTTAATGGGAAGGTCCATGGTTGAGAAGGAGGGGAGATGTTTTTTTTATTTTTGTTTGGTACCAGCTTGTTTTGTTATGAAATTGTTAGTTGTAATTTTGTAAAT